>KZ825824.1:191150-268733 GCA_003184645.1 Aspergillus ellipticus CBS 707.79 | reverse complement strand
TTCTTGGCACAGCTCATCGTGGTCAAGACGGAAAAGGGTTATTCCGTATTTAGTGTTAGACCACGCGGAGTTTATTTCAGACCACGCCGAGCTGTAAGCCCCACCGAGCGGCCACCTCACGCGTTTTGGCCGCTGTCCAAAAACCTTACTTGATTCAACCACCAACCATGCCTCCAAAAGCATGTCAAAATTCAAGAAATTCAATTAAGCAGGAGAAAAGGGTTTTACTTATTTTTTTACTTAAAAAAAAATTAAGAAATTTATAGTATTAATAAAACAGTATATATTTATAATATTCTATATATAATATTTTAAAAATAATTAAATAAATATATTTTTTAATTAGAGATATATACTAGCAGCTATAAATTAATTTAAAATAAAAAAATACTTATATAAAAGATTTTATTACTAGATTAATATAGAGTATTTTCCTAATTATCTTATATATAAAAAATAACTAATATTCTACTTATACAGTATAGATCTATATTTATTTAGATTATTAGAAAGAACTAGATATATAAGTATATTAAAAAAATATTAAATTAAAAATATGTTTTTTAATAATATAATTATTAATAAACTAAATATAAAGATTTTAAAATTATTAAAAAATAGTTTAATTATATATAAATTACTATAATATAATATAATATTATATTAGAAAATATTTATAATTTTGATAAAACTAGTTTTATTACAGATCTAGTAACTATTATTAAAATAATTATTGAAATTAAAATAATTAGTAAATTTTTATATATAGCTAGATAATTAAGAATAAATTATTTTAAATATATTAATTTTATAGAATAAATACTTTTATTATATATTATTTTTTTTAAAACAAGATTTATATTAAAAATTAATATTAAAATAAAGTTTTACTATATAATTAAAAAATTAAATTTAATTTTAATAAATAAATTATTAATAAAATAAGTTTTTATTAATTTAAATATTTTTTTTAATTTTATAACTACTAACTATATAACTAGTAAATATTATTTATTTATTCTTAATAATTATAATAGTTATCTTATATTTTAATTTAATTAAATTTAGAATAAAAATAATAATATTTATATTTGTATATATATTTATTTATTATATCTTCTATAATTTTTAGATATTAATATTTTTTTTAAAATATATATATAAATATTTAGTAAAAAATAAAAAATAATTAAAATTTAATTATATTAATAAATTCAATTTTTTTAAAATTTATTTTTAAATATATATAAAAATATATATTATTAATAATATTAATAATAGATTTTTTATAATTAGACTAGTTTTATTTAACTTAAAAAATATTTAATTAAAAATTTCTATATTACTATCTAGTTAATTAATTAATTTAATATTTAAAATATTTTATATAATTAAATAATTAGAAAAAAAATTCTTATAATAAAAAAACTATTTAAAAAAATTTTTTAAAAATTTTTATCTTTATTAAGATTATAATTAGATAAGATTATTAATAATTATAAACTAGTTTTAAATAAAATAATTTTTATATATAAAAAAAATTATAAATTATATGTTACGGGTCCAGGCAGGAAGCCCCTGGCCCTAAGGAATGGCTCGGTCAACGCCTCGCTCCGACTTCGCTCCTCGTACGAAGAGCGGTGAACCAACGGATAAAAAGGCCACCTCCCCAATAACATGAAGATTCCTTCTTCAACAATTCCTTCTTGTTTATAGGCACTTCTGTCGATTGCATGAATCCAGAGGTTCCCCTTACATTATATATTTTTAATAAAAAATAATTTTAAAAATAAAAATATTTTATTAGATAGCTAGCTATTATAGAAGATTTTACTATCTAGAAAAATTTAAATAATTTTAATAAAAAAATAGTATTTAAAAAATTTAAAATATTATATTTACAGATCTAGAGTTTTTTATATTTAGTTTATATATATAAGTACTTTTATATTATAATAACTATTATTTTCTAGAATATAAGTAATTATAATATTCTAATTAAGTTTATAAATAAACTTTATATAAAAATATAATTTTTAAAATTAATTAAGACCTTAATAATTTATCTGCGAGCGGGAATCGGAGCTGAGGTGGCCGCTCGGTGGTGAGTGGCCGCTCGGTAGTGGATTGATTATGTTATACAGATCTTATAACGTAATCAACGGTTGGGCGGCCCACCCGGTTGGGCGGCGGGGTCCCAGCTGCGACTGGTTCAGAAATTAGTGCGACGGGTTCAGAGAAATCCTGATACTGAATAATCTAAGTCACGTGGATAGATAATATAGAGTCAGGATTATAATAGCTGATACTGAATTATTTTTTTATATAAAAATAAGCTATCTGACTGTAATACAGTTATAACTTTATATAATTTTATATTATAGTTTAGTTTAAACTCAGCAGAAAATAATTATATATTTTTTAAATATATTATATATAATTTATAGCTGTATTTATTATATTTAAAACTATTTATTTATAGATTAAGATATAAATATATTCTAAATTAATTTACTGTAGTAACCAGATTATAGATTAATTTAGAATAAATATATTTTTATTATTTTTTTTTTATTATTATTTAAATTTATTTTTAATATTCTTTTTTTTTTTTATATTTTTATTTTTTATAATCTTTTTTTTTTATTTAAATTTATTTCTATTCTACTTTCTTTTTTTTTTTACTTTTCTTTTATTTTTATTATTATTTAAGATTATTTTAGATTTAAATCTGATTAAAAATAAATAATACTGGCGGTTTAAATATAACTGAAGTCCAGTTAAGTACTGGAAATAGATCTGTTAATAATCCGGTAGAAGTTTTATATAATACTAGTTTATCTGTAAATAAAACTCCGGTTGTATCTAGTACCGGTAAAATTATATTTAAATTTAAACTCTTCTATAATAGTAAAATTTACTAATTAATATTTAAAAATATCTAAAAATAACTATTACAGCCTTAAGCCAGAGTTTCTGTAGATTCTGAGTTTCTTCCGTACTAATACGGATATTAAACTGAGTTTAAACTCAGAACAGTCTATTATACTAACTTACCGATTCTGTTCAGTAGCTAGAACTGGTTGAACTTTATTTAAAACAGGCTTAAATCTGGTATAAACTTCTTCTGCCGCTGCTAGTCGTACTGTAATTAATCCAGATTTAAATATTAAAGCTGCTTTACAAACTCTGATCTGGTATAATATTAGCTTAAATATTATTTAAACTGAATCTGAACTTCCTGTTATATAGTCTGTATCCTTATCTCTATCTATTATAAGCTAGATTATAATACTATCTGTATCCAGTTTAAATACAGCTTTATCTTTACAGGGATATACAGCACCCGGTATCTATATATATATTAATCTAGTAATTAATATTACTCTAAATTCTTTTAAATAAGAATAATATTATAGTATCTTTTCTATATCTATAATAATTTAACTAAGTTTAAACTAACTATATAATAGATCTTATTTTAATATTAAGACTATCTCTTCCTACTAGAGAGGTACAGTATACTTCTACTAATTCAGATTAGAACAGTAATAAACTAGTTATAAGTTAATAGTATAGTAAAGTATATATTTCTTCTTAGATACTGCTGAGTTTAAATTAATAAAATAATTACTAACTTAAGATTAGGGGCAGTACTTTATATAAAATAGTATTTAATAAGTTTATCTTTTTATATTAATATATATAAATCAGATATAAGAGTAAGTTTTATTCTAATTCTTAAATAGTTTAAGTTTATATTAAATTTAAATCTAGTTTTTATTTACTAGAGAGTAAAAAAAAATATCTAATTATCTAAGTAATTTACCGGTAATTAGATATTAATTTATTACTATTAAAGCTAAGTATAGTACTATAAAAATTTTATTTATAAACTGGAATAAGTTAGATTTAAACTTAGATTAATTTCAGCTAATATATATAGATATATTTATTCTAGATTATTAATTAATTTAATTTATAATAAATTAATTTATATTATATATAATAATCTATCTATATTACTACTGAGTTTAAATTAATAAGATTTTAATAATCTAGATCCTGTATTTACAGAGTATTATAATATCCGGTTTTATTATAATATAATTAAAATTATAATTTCTATTTATAGAAATTATAAGATAACTATATTTCTTTATAATTATTACTGAGTTTAAACTAATATTATATCTATTATAGTATAGTACTGAAGTTCTAGCTAATATAAAAAACAGTAACTTTAATATTTTTATCTTTACTAAAAAGTAATATTATTACAGAATATTTCTCTTTCTAGATTAGATTATTAATTATTAAGATTAAAAGTTAGTTTAATTAAAATTTAAACTTAATTTTATTATATAATAATAAGGATAATAATAAAATAATAACTAAAAATAAAATATAATATATTTAGTTTGATAATAAAACTAATTAAAATTTAGTTTAAATTAAATTATTATTAATTTTTTATTATAGTAATTTTTATTTCCAGTTCTCTAATTTTTTATTATAATTATATTTTAGTATATAACTGATTATACTGTCTATACAGTTTATTAATTTATTTTTATTATATTTATATATAAGATAAAGTTTCTATAATATTAGGATTAGAAGAAGATTTTATTAACTAACTTCTTCTTAATTATTATACAGATATTATTTTTAATATTAATTTAATATATAATAAACTAGTAATTAAATAAGAATTATTATTAATCTAAATAGATTTAGATATATTATAAAGATTTTAGAAATTTTAAAAAGTTTTAGAATAATTCTGATATTATTAAATTATTTTTTTCTAATTTTTTTTTATAATAAAATATTATTTAGTTTTATAAAAATTAAAAAAATAATATAAAAAAATAAAAAAAATATATTATTTTTTCTAAGAAGCTTTATAATACAGAATATATTATTAGTATTATACTAGATAAAATTAATACCAGCTTTAATCTATATAATTTACTTTATTTATACTTTTTTACTATATTTTTTTAATTTAAATTTGATTTAGTATATATTTAATATAATTTCAGTATAATTCTAATTATAATTAAATTTAAATTTAACTATTTTTTTTTAAATTATATACAGCTGATTTAAATTAAATAGTAATTAATTTAATTTAAATTTAATTATAATTAAAATTATATAATAAAAATTTTAGAAAGTAATTTATAAAGAAATATATAAATAATATAATTTATATTTACTTTAAAATATTTTCTAATAGAGATTCTTTTTAACCAGTTATATAATTATCTTAAAAATAACTACTCTCTATTATACCAGTATATATATATATAATCTGCTACTATATATAATAAATCTTAGATTAATTAAGATATAATCTACTTAGTATCTAAGATTTTTATTTATATTTTATCTAATTTTAAAGTTTTATATTATAAAAATATAATATTTATATTAATTTTATTTTTATAAAAGCTTTATCTTATAATTCTAAATTCTAGATAATATTTATAATATACTTCGCAGGATAATTATTAAACTTTTTTTAAAAGTTTTTCTGGATATATATCTTATAAAATATTAAAATATATAGAAGATATTCTGACTATTCTTAAATTAGATCTAGTTTATAAAGATAATCTTCTAAACCTATATTTATATATATTAATAATTATAACAGGTTTAAACTCTGTTTAAATAAGATATATATTAAACCTGATCCTTATTTTATATATATATTAACTGTGATTATACAGATTTCTTTTATATTTTAATATATATACAGAAAAAGTATATCCTGTTAATTAATTATATTTAATATTTAAAAAAATCTCTGAAATATTATATAATATATTTCTTATATTTCTAGATTTATAAAAGTATATATATATATATTAAGTTTTTTTAAAATTAATTTAATCTAGATAATAATTAAAATTAAAATAAATAAATTTATTTTTTATTTTATTATTCTAACTAATAATACTGAAAATATTTATTTTTTCTATAATTATCTTAAAAAAAAAATTAATCTTAATTAAATAAATCTTTTAAAATATAATAGCTTGTTTATCAGTACAGTAAATTATAATAAAATATTATTATATTTAATTAAAAAAGAAAATATTTTAAATTTATTAACTAAAAATTTTTTTTTTATTAAAGTTCTACTTCTGAAGAATATTTATAAAATTTAATCAGAACTGAAATAAGAAAATATTTTAAAATATATATCAGCTATATTAGTTCTATTTAAATAATATAATAATCTTTCTTTATAGATTAATACAGCTAAATAATCTTTAATATTAAGATTTTAATAAAAAATTCTGAGAAATATCTGACTAAAAGAATCTATTAATTTAGTAAAAGCAGGATTTAAAAGAAACTTTTTTAAATTTAATTAAAATTTACTTACAGTTAAATCTAATATATTTATTTTTTTTAAAAGATTCCTGATTTTATCTGTAATTTTAATCAGAAGCTTAATTAGAGAGGATAAAGAATATAAATAATAACCCTAAGTTACTATTATAATAAATAGAAATTAGTTCTAAATAATAAATAGAAAAAAATTAAATTTTAATCTATATTTTATTTTTAAAATTATACCAGAATCTTAAGAATAGTAGTATTTTTATTAAATTAGTATTAATTAAGTTTAAACTAAGTAGAATAAGAAGATAAATACTATAAAATTTATATTAAGATTATATTTAAATAAGCTATAAATAATCTTTAATTAGTTCTTGAACTCTGTTAACTACTAATATTTTAAAATATTTAATACTAATCTGTATATTCTATTTACTAATAATAATAATATTATACCAGGATTTTATATCAGAAGAGTTTAAACAGTTAAAAAATATTTACTAGAAAGAAATTAATAATATTTTTAATTTAAACTTATATTAAAAAAAGAATATACTAAGTTTTTTTTAAAAATAATTAGAGATTATACTATATAAGTTCTCTGTTTTTTATATTTATACTATTTTTTTTTTTAATTATATAAAGTAGTATAATAAAATCTATATTATAAATAAATTTTTTTATAAATCTAATAATAAATATATTTATTCTTCAGTAAATTTCTTCAGGGTATTTACTAAAAATATTAATAAATAAAATTAATAAGACTGCTGATACTTTTATAAAATTAATAACTTTTTAAATATAATATAATTCTATATTAAAAAATAAAAAAATCTAGTATCTTCTTAATATTTACAGTATTTAATTCCAGAATAAATATAAGATTAAGACTAAACTTAAGTAAGATTAGATAGTATATTTTCTTATTATAATAGATAAAGTGCTATTTTTTTAGATACTAAATTAGATTATATTCTATACTGAATCTATAATAAAAAGCTATTTAGTTTAAACTCAGTTTAAAAAAAAAATAGACTTACTTTTAATATAAGAGTATTAAAAATCTTATTAATATCTAAAACAGATATCTCTGAAGTAGAAGATAGAAGTAGATTATTATAATATATAAAATAAATAATTCTGATATTATTATTCTTTATATTTAGATATTTAGATATTATAAAATAATCCTAAATCTTATTAATCTTAATTTAAAATTAATTAATTCTATTTATAATAACTTCTGCTCCTGAGATTATATCTATAAATAAAGAAATATAAGTCTGAGAAGATAGTATATTACTAATATTATTATCTAAATCTAAATCTGATCTAGAATCAGATTCAGATTACTCTGATTTATAATCAGAAATATTATCAGATAGATATTTATTTTTTTCAGATTTAAATATATTCTAGAATTAAAATAAAAGTAGATTAGTAAAGAATAAATTAAAATTAAAATATAAATAATATACAACTAATCTCTGTAGACTTAATATTATTAATAAATTAAATAACTTTATTAATAACTTACTGATCTGCTATAATTAAAATATAAAAAGTATAATACTCTAGTTATATTTAAACTGAGTTTAAATACAGAAAATTTAAAACCTAAAAGATTTAAAGTTTAACTGCCTGAGTAAGTAAGTAATCAGGATTATATAATTAAGATAATTCAGTATCAGAAGTAATATTAATTTAATATTAGTTTATATAAGCTATATAAATAACTATTATATAATAAAGATGATTCAGTATCAGAAATAAAAATATTATATATATAAGCTGATCCAGTATCAGAATTTTTCTGACTCTGGCCGAGCTATTTTTCCGGCTCCGGTCTGAACCTGTTGTACTAATTTCTGAACCAGTCGCAGCTGTATCCCCTTGGGCGGCCCACCCGGTTGGGCGGCGGGTCGCAGCTCATCATGGTCTGAAAAAAGGTGAGCGTGGTCTAACATTCTGCCAGTCATCTCACCGCCCTCTTCAGACCATACCGAGCATATGCTAAGAACAGCTCGGCGTGGTCTGAACCCCCCTGTATTAAGAGGTTTAGACCACAATAAGTATCTTATAATATACTAGACTATGACTAATTTTAACTAATTATATACTATATATATACTATAAGAATCTACTCAGTTATAGCTATTATTATCTAATATTTAACTGTATATACTATATATATAGGATATAGATTTATTATATTCTATATTAGATATCTGATTTATATAATTATTTACTATTTACTTTTAAAAAAAAGTAAATAGTAAAATAAATAGATAAGATATATATTTTATCTAATATATTTATATTTACTATTAAATATATATATAATTTTTATTTTTATTTTTCTTCTCTGTATCTATCCAGATAAATTTATTTTTTTCCCTCTTTTTTATAAGTATATGTCTGGTATATATTATAAAATAAGAGCTCCAGTACCCCAGTATCTTCTCTGTATATATAGAAAGGGATTTCCTGCTTTCTATAAGTTATATATACTTTATTTATTAGTACTAAATATATACTTATTTTATATTATTAATTATAATAATTAATATATACTGAATATATATTTAGTATATTTATTTAATTTTAATATTATACTACTATTATATATATTATATATATATAAGATAAATACTATACTTAATTTTAATAATCCGGAAGTAGCAGCAGCTATAAACCTATCAGTCTATAGATACTATTATAATAAGTAATAAGTATATATAAGATATAAGCAAAGTATATACTGATTATAAATAGGTCCTATTCTGAATAATAATACTGGTTAGAGATCTATCAGTAAGATATATTCCATGCAAATATAATATATATACTAATAAAATATTAGTTAACTCTAAGGAAGCTATTATTATTAAGTTAAATAAATATTAGTTCTATCTGCGTATATACTGAGTATATACTGATTAAGATAGTCCTATCTATCCTACCTGAGTGTATATCAGGTGTCAACAGTCTGGTATAAGTAATTATCCCAGTATATATTAAATATATACTAATAAAGAATAGCTGTAAGCCTGTAATATTATACTAAATAGGATACAGATATATAGTACCTGTTGCGTGTTATAAATAGCAGTATATAGATATACTCAGTATATACTAAGCCTATATTAATAGTATATAGCTTTACTGATATATATACTAAGTATATTCTAGTATATATATATTATTTCAGTTAGTATATATTCTATATATACTAATACTATATAGTAGAAAACCTATTTAAAGTAAATATAGGTTTTAAGAAGAAGATTACCGGTAAAAAGTAAGTTAGATCTATATATTAGTTTAATATATACTAATAAATACAGTACTTTAAAATATTAGATACTCTACCTTAGCTGGCGGCAGGTATAGTATCTATATAAGTTAAAGTATATATTTTATATATACTGAGCTTATATTTAAAAAAGATATATCTAATATATATAGAAATAAGATTCTATATAATTTATTTATCTGGTATTATACTAATATGTGTGAGATATTACTATAAGTTATTATACCTTATATATACCCTGTATATACTAAGCTAAGAGAAACCAGATCTATTAATAAGAGATTTAAAGATAAGTTTAGTAATATTTTTTATTATATAAGTATATTCTTTATATATATAGTATATATACTAATAATACTATAATAAGATACTGTATCCGCCCCTGTAACTCCCCAGGTAAGTTCCCCTATATATAATTTATATATATACTGAATATATATAGAAGCCTAAGAATACTGTCCCTGCGACTCTCAAGATAAGTCCCCCTATATATAATTTATATATATACTAAATATATACAGAAGTCTAAGAATACTGTCCCTGCTAAGACCAGGTTCTTCTTTTATTGTGGCTGCGGTAAACATATGTTCTCTGTATATACTAAGGACTTAATTCTTTCTAATAAAGTTAATCCGAATAATCTGGATACTGAAGCCTTAAAAACTTAGCCTGTATATAATATATAATAAATACTATTTTTTTATCTTAAGTTTTATATACTTAGTATATATTTTATCTATATCTACTATTAACTTTATACTTAGTATATACTAAATGTTTATTTTTCTGAATATTATCTACTTATATCTAGTATATACTATTTAGATTATAATAAATTTAATTATATAGTACTAATTCTTAAGAATATATCTAGTATATACTAGATAAATATATCTGATTACCGGCTATATTTACTATATAATATATTTATTTTCTTTATTTTTTTTAAATAAATAAAGTATATATAGACTGTATATACAGAGTTTAAAAACCTTAACTATTTTATAAAATATTAGAGAGTTTTAAAATATATTAACTGTATATACATTATACAGTATTTACTAGTATTTTTAAAAATATTCTAGAATATATTATCTATTTCTAATATACTATATATATATTCTGTATATATAATATAAACTAGTTAATCTAGATTTTCTTTTTTTCAAATTTACTAATCTTCTTAATTAAATCCTGTTTTTATTTTTATTTCTATAGAGTTTTAAGCTACTATTTTATAGAGTCTATATTTAGAATATATTTAATATATTCTGAAACTGATTTAACTATAAAAATATCTATATATTCTGGATTTATTTTAGAAAATATCTAGATTAATTATACTAAAGATATTTCTGGCAGATTAATACTGGTATTATCTAATCCTAGAGTTTCTACTATACTTAGAGAATATATATAGATATAATTTAGTATATATAAAATATATATAGAGCTTATATTAAATATAGAAGAATTTTAGAATACTAATTAAACTCTATAATTTCTGAAAAATACTTAATATCTTCTAAATATATATAGTATATATATTAAGTATATATCAGGACTAGCTACTGATAAAGTCTCTGCAGCAGGCTTAAGTAGAGATATATTATATAGATTATCAGGATTATAAGAAAAATAGATATACTTTTTTTAATACTTAGTAGCCTGCTGCTAGCAGTAATTTACTTATAGTAAGTATATATATAGTATATACTGAGTAGATATTAATCTTACTATTTAAGTATTACTGTTCTGTATATAATAGGATTTTAATTATATTAAATTAAACTGACTCCCTGAATAATTTGCTGTTTATACTTTATAAATACTTTATTTATATATTTCTTTAATCTGTATATTATATATAATAAGTATATAATATATATAGATTAAGAATATACTTTATTTAAGTATAGTAGTAAGAGAAGAGAGTTTCTATTCTATATAATTATTATTCTAGAAATAACTACTTTTACTAAATCCAGTATATTTTCTAGTATAGATCCAGTCTAAATATAGGATTTTAGATAACTCAGCAGTAAGTTTACTAAGAATTTAGAATAATTTTTTATTTTCTAGCTAGTACTTAAGCTCAGGATATACTGTACTTAAGTACTGTATATATTTAAGAATTTCCTGGGTAGTAGATACTTTCTATAATCTATAGATCTTATATTTAGTAAAATAATTACTAAATTTCTTATAGAAATTATATTAAATATAAATTTAATAAAAAATAATAATATAAAAAAGATACTTAGTTTATTCTTATCTTAGATCCAGTTTATATAGATAATTATCTAAACTTATATATATTATATATACCTCCAGCCTGCATTTTATATATATTAAATATAATAGTACAGATCTTATTCTTATTTCTCTGAATATAAGAAAAATATACAAATAAACAGACTATATTACTAAATATTATAAAAAAAATTTTAAATATAATTATATATATTTAGTATATATCTTAATCTATAAAAAATATATATATATAATAAGACCTGTAGGTTATTTAGTATAAATATAATATATTAGAAGTATATATAGTATATATACTTAATATCTATATTCTATACTGAGATAGAAAAGATATTAATTATTTTTTAAATTATTTCAAATAATAAATCTATTTTAATATATTAAATATTAATAAAGATTTTAGCTTAAGTATATATACAGTATAGGATTAGAAAATAATTAATATTATTAAGAAAATAAATCTTTCTGATCTACTGTTTATTACTATTCTATAATTAATTAAATAAATACTCTTTTTATATATCTAGTATATATTATAAATATATTAAGAATATATTATAATTATTTTATCTTATTTTATAGATTTATTCCAAGCAGGTAGATAAGTAATCTTTATTTTTAAATTAAGACTATAACTTAATCTTTAATTTAAAGATCTTAGTATAGTACTGCCAGTATAGAATAACTAAACTAATTATAAATTACTGTAAAATATAAAGACAGTATAAGTTATTCTATATACTTAGTATATTTAAGATATAGATTATATATATATATAATATATATATAGTTAAATCTAAATAATTATATTCTTTAATAACTCTGATAACTTAATCTGTAATATTCTTTAGCAGCTGTATTAGAGATAGAGAATAATATAAATATTTTTATTAATAAACTAGAATTATAAAAAAAATTAAATCTAATTTAATAGAAAATATAAATTAAATCAGACTTTATATAGTTTTTATTTAAGTTTACCAGTATTTCTAGAATAATTTTAATCTATACTAAGTTAATATTATTCTTATATTAAATATATATATAATCTTACTATAGAATCTATAATAAGCTGTTAGTTAAGTAATAAAAGAATATATATTACTAGTATTACGGAAGTTATATTAAATAAGATTTTATAGATAATTTTTATCTATTTAAATAAAATATATACTGTATATTATTAGTATATATAATATATATAATATTAATATATAAAGTATATACTCTGTTTTTTTTAAATATAACTGGATTTTATACTATATATATACTTACTCCAGTATTTTAAAATTTATAATATTCTTATAGTTTCTTATTCTAAAGATAAAGAAATACTAAATATAAAGATTTAGTTTTTTATTTAATCAGATTATTAATCTGATTAGTATAAAATCTACAACTATCTAAAAAAGATAATTAATTAAAAAGTTTAAGATTTTCTTATATATTATTATATTCAGGAGTATCAAATATAAGATACTTAATATAAATATAATATTTTATACTACTGTATATATAGGATTTATACCAGGCCTTATATTTATTATTATTACTAATCTTATAAAGCAGATCTATATTAATAATTTTAGCTCTATCTATATAATATATTATATATTAAATCTATATATTTAGTATATATACTATATATTTAATTTATATACTATAAAAAAAGAAAGTATATACTTATATTTAATATTTATTATATTAAAAGATTATTTGTTAAAGTTTTACTGAGATTCTCTGGTTCTAATCCTGGTAGATAAGAATCAGTTAAATAAATAAAATAAAAAATACTATTTAAATCTGTAGCAGGATATTCAGATATTAAAAAATACTTTTAAATTTAAGATATCTTATTTTTATAAGAATTATTATATATAATAATTATACTATTTTTTTTTATATTCTGTATATATTTAGTATATATTTTATATAAGTTATATATATACTTACCTCAGTTAAACTTATAGAAATTAGAATAAAATCTAATTAATTAGTATTAATTTAAGATTCAGATTCTTATTCTTATATAAGATTAGAGATACTACTAGTATTACTAATATTATTATTAGATTCCTGTATTTAGTTAATACTAAGTATATATAAAGAGAATATAGAGTATATATTTCTTTATTTATATTATTTAATCAGCGGATAATCTTATCTTCTGTCTTTTATTCAGTTATTTTATCAGTAGATTATAGTATATATTTAGTATATATATAGTTTAAGAAAAGGAAGACTGGTAGTATTATAGGGCAGTAGGGTTTAAACCTTATTATAATTTAAATTCTTAGTATATCTTATTATAGTCTGAAATTGTTCTTGGCACAGCTCAACATGGTCAAAACAGAAAAGCATTGTTCTGTGTTTAGTGCTAGACCACGCGGAGTTTTCAGACCACGCCGAGCTGTAAGCCCGTTGGGCGGCGGGGTCTCAGGTGCGACTGGGTCAGAAATTAGTAGGACGGGTTCAAGGAAATCCTGACACTGAATAATCTAAATCATATAGATAGATAATACAGAGTCAGGATTATAAATCCTGATACTAAATAATCTAAATTATATAGATAAATAATATAAAGTCAGGATTATAATAGCTGATACTGGATTATTTTCTTATATAAAGATAAGCTATCTAATTATAATATAATTATAACTTTATATAGTTATATATTATAATTTTATTTAAATTTAATAGAGAATAATTATATATTTTTTAAATATATTATATATAACTTATAGCTGTATCTATTATATTTAAAACTATTTATTTATAGATTAAAATATAAATATATTTTAAATTAATTTATTATAATAACTAGATTATAAATTAATCTAAAATAAATATATTTTTATTATTCTTTTTTATTATTATTTAAATTTATTTTTAATATTTTTTTTTATATTTTTTTTTATATTTTTTTTTCTACAGTATCTTTTCTCTATTTAAATTTATTTTAATTTTAATTTTTTTTTTTTCTTTTTTTTTTATTTTTATTTAAATTTACTATAGATTTAAATCTGATATTATTATATTTAAATTATTAAAAATAAATAATACTGGTAGTTTAAATATAATTAAAGCTTAATTAAATACTGGAAATAAATTTATTAATAATCTAGTAGAAGTTTTATATAATACTAGTTTATCTATAAATAAAACTCTGGTTATATCTAATACTAGTAAAATTATATTTAAATTTAAACTTTTTTATAATAATATATTTTACTAATTAATACTTAAAAATATTTAAGAATAATTATTACAGTCCTGAACCAGAGTTCTTATAAATTCTAAGTTTTTTTCTTACTAATATAGATATTAAACTAAGTTTAAATCTAGAATAATCTATTATTTTATTTTACTAACTCTGTTCAGCAGCTAGAACTAGTTAAACTTTATTTAAAATAAGTTTAAATCTAATATAAACTTCTTCTACCGCTGCTTACTGTACTATAATTAATCCAGATTTAAATCTAGTATAAACTTCTTCTACTGCTGCTTACTGTACTGTAATTAATCCAGGTTTAAACCTGGTATAAACTTCTATTAAAGCTGCTTTACAGACTCTGATCTAATATAATATTAGTTTAAATATTATTTAAACTGAACTTAAATTTTTATTATATAGTCTGTATTTTTACTTGTATCTGTTAGAAGCTAGATTATAATTCTATCTGTATTTAGTTTAAATACAGTTTTATTTTTATAAAGATATATAATATCCGGTATCTGTATATATATTAATTTAGTAATTAATATTATTCTAAATCTTTTTAAATAAAAATAATATTATAGTATCTTTTCTATATTTATAATAATTTAATTAAATTTAAACTAATTATATAATAAATTTTATTTTAATATTAAAAATTTTTTTTATTAAAGAGATATAGTATACTTCTATTAATTTAGACTAGACTAGTAATAAATTAGCTATAAATTAATAGTATAATAAAATATATATTTCTTCTCAGATACTACTAAATTTAAACTAATAAAATAATTACTAGCTTAAGATTAGAAGTAGTATTTTATATAAAATAATATTTAATAAATCTATTTTTTTATATTAATATATATAAGTCTGATATAAAAATAAGTTTTATTTTAATATTTAAATAATTTAAGTTTATATTAAGTTTAAATCTAATTCTTATTTACCAGAGAATAAAAAAAAATATTTAATTATTTAAATAATTTATCAGTAACCAGATATTAATTTATTATTATTATAATCAGATATAGTACTATAAAAATTTTATTTATAAACTAGAGTTAGTTAAATTTAAACTTAGTTTAATTTCAGCTAATATATATAGATATATTTATTTTAGATTATTAATTAATTTAATTTATAATAAATTAACTTATATTATATAAAATAATTTATTTATATTACTATTAAATTTAAACTAATAAAATTTTAATAAATTAGATTTTATATTTATAAAATATTATAGTATCTGGTTCTATTATAATATAATTAAAATTATAATTTTTATTTATAAAAATTATAAAATAATTATATTTTTTTATAGTTATTATTAAATTTAAATTAATATTATATCTACTATAATATAATACTGAGATTCTAGTTAATATAAAAAATAATAATTTTAATATTTTTATTCCTGTTAAAAAACAGTATTATTATAAAATATTTTTTTTTTAGATTAGATTATCTGTTTTTAAAATTAAAAATTAGTTTAATTAAAATTTAAACTTAATTTTATTATATAATTTTAATAATAATAATAAAATAATAATTAAAAATAAAATATAATATATTTAATTTAATAATAAAATTAATTAAAATTTAGTTTAAACTAAATTATTATTAATTTTTTATTATAATAATTTCTACTTCTAATTCTTTAGTCTCTTATTATAATTATACTTTAGTATATAACTAATTATATTATCTATATAGTTTATTAATCTGTTTTTATTATATCTATATATAGGATAAGCCTCTATAATATTAGAATTAGAAAAAGATTTTATTAACTAATTTTTTTTTAATTATTATATAGATAATACTTTTAATATTAATCCAGTATATAATAAACTAGTAATTAAATAAAAATTATTATTAATCTAAATAAGTTCAGATATATTATAAAAATTCTAGAAATTTTAGAAAATTTTAGAATAATTTTAATACTATTAAACTATTTTTTTCTAATTTTTTTTTATAATAAAATATTATTTAGTTTTATAAAGATTAAAAAAATAATATAAAAAAAATAAAAAAAATATACTATTTTTTCTGAAAAGCTTTATAATATAAAAAATATTATTAATATTATATTAGATAGAATTAATACCAGCTTTAATCTATATAATCAGTTTTATCTATATTTTTTTATTATATTTTTTTAATCTAAATTTAATTTAGTATATATTTAATATAATTTCAGTATAATTCTAATTCTAATTTTAATTAAATTTAAATTTAATTATAACTTTTCTTAAACTATATACAGCTGATTTATACTAAATTATAGTTTAGTTTAAACTTAATTATAATTAAAATAATATAATAAAAATATTAGAAAGTAATTTATAAAAAAATATATAAATAATATAATTTATATTTATTTAAAAATATTTTTTTATAAAGATTTTTTTTAATTAATTATATAATTATTTTAAAAATAACTGCTCTCTATTATATTAGTATATATATATATAATCTACTACTATATATAATAGATCTTAGATTAACTAAAATATAATCTATTTAATATCTAAATTTTTTATTTATATTTTATTCAGTTCTGAAGTTTTATATTATAAAAATATAATATTTATATTAATTTTATTTTTATAAAAGTTTTATCTTATAATTCTAAATTCTAGATAATATTTATAATATATTTTATAGAATAATTATTAAATTTTATTTAAAAATTTCTCTAGATATATATCTTATAAAATATTAAGATATATAAAAGATATTCTAATTATTTTTAAATTTTTAAATTAAATCTAGTTTATAAAGATAATCTTCTAAACTTATATTTATATATATTAGTAATTATAATAGATTTAAATTCTATTTAAATAAGATATATATTAAAACTAGTTTTTATTTTATATATATATCAGTTATAATTATACAGATTTTTTTTATATTTTAATATATATATAAAAAAATATATTTTACTAATTAATTATATTTAATATTTAGAAAAATCTTTAAAATATTATATAATATATTTTTTATATTTCTAGATTTATAAAAATATATATATATATATTAAGTTTTTTTAAAATTAGTTTAAATTAAATAATAATTAAAATTAAAATAAATAAATTTATTTTTTATTTTATTATTTTAATTAATAATATTAAAAATATTTATTTTTTCTGTAACTATTTTAAAAAAAGATTAATCTTAATTAAATAAATTTTTTAAAATATAATAATTTATTTATCAGTACAGTAAATTATAATAAAATATTATTATATTTAATTAAAAAAAATATTTTAAATTTATTAATCAGAAATTTTTTTTTATTAAAATTCTATTTTTAAAAAATATTTATAAAGTTTAATCAGAATTAAAATAAAAAAATATTTTAAAATATATATTAGTCATATTAGTTTTATTTAAATAATATATAAATCTTTTTTTATAAATTAATATAATTAAATAATTTTTAATATTAAAATTTTAATAAAAAATTCTGAGAGATATCTAATTAAAAAAATTTATTAATTTAATAAAAGCTAGATTTATAAAAAAACTTTTTAAATTTAAAATTAAATTAAAATTTTATAAAATTTAAATTTAATTAAAACTTATTTATAATTAAATTTAATATATTTATTTTTTTTAAATAATTTCTGATTTTATCTGTAATTTTAATCAGAAATTTAATTAAAAAAGATAAAAAATATAAATAATAATCTTAAATTACTATTATAATAAATAGAAATTAATTTTAAATAATAAATAAAAAAAATTAAATTTTAATTTTTATTTTATTTTTAAAATTATATTAGAATTTTAGAAATAGTAATATTTTTATTAAATTAATATTAATTAAATTTAAATTAAATAAAATAAAAAAATAAATATTATAAAATTTATATTAAGATTATATTTAAATAAATTATAAATAATTTTTAATTAATTTTTAAACTCTATTAATTACTAATATTTTAAAATATTTAATATTAATTTATATATTATATTTATTAATAATAATAGTATTATATTAAGATTTTATATTAAAAAAGTTTAAATAATTAAAAAATATTTACTAAAAAAAAATTAAAAATTATATTATATAAATTCTCTATTTTTTATATTTATATTATATTTTTTTTTAATTATATAAAATAATATAATAAAATCTATATTATAAATAAATTTTTTTATAAATTTAATAATAAGTATATTTATTCTCCAGTAGATTTTTTTAGAATATTTATTAAAAATATTAATAAATAAAATTAATAAAATTATTAATATTTTTATAAAATTAATAATTTTTTAAATATAATATAATTCTATATTAAAAAATAAAAAAATCTAGTATCTTCTTAATATTTATAATATTTAATTCCAGAATAAATATAAGATTAAGACTAAATTTATATAAGATTAAATAATATATTTTTTTATTATAATAGATAAAATATTATTTTTTTAAATATTAAATTAAATTATATTTTATACTAAATCTATAATAAAAAACTATTTAATTTAAACTTAGTTTAAAAAAAATAGACTTATCTTTAATATAAAAGTATTAAAAATCTTATTAATATTTAAAATAAATATTTTTAAAATAGAAGATAGAAATAGATTATTATAATATATAAAATAAATAATTCTAATATTATTATTTTTTATATTTAGATATTTATATATTATAAAATAATTCTAAATCTTATTAATCTTAATTTAAAATTAATTAATTTTATTTATAATAACTTCTATTTCTAAGATTATATTTATAAATAAAAAAATATAAATCTAAAAAGATAATATATTATTAATATTATTATCTAAATCTAATCTAGAATTAGATTTAGATTATTCTGATTTATAACCAGAAATATTATTAGATAGATATTTATTTTTTTTAAATTTAAATATATTTTAAAATTAAAATAAAAATAGATTAGTAAAGAATAAATTAAAATTAAAATATAAATAATATATAATCTTTATAGACTTAATATTATTAATAAATTAAATAATTTTATTAATAATTTAATAATCTATTATAATTATAATATAAAAAAATAATATTTAAATTATATTTAAACTAAGTTTAAACTCAAGAAATTTAAAATTTAAAAAATTTAAAATTTAACTACTTAAATAAATAAGTAATCAGAATTATATAATTAAGATAATTTAGTATCAGAAATAAAAATATTATATATATAAGCTAATCTAGTATCAGAATTTTTCTGACTCTGGCTGAGCTATTTTTCCAGCTCTGGTCTGAACCCGTCGCACTAATTTCTGAACCAGTCGCAGCTGTATCCCCGCTTCGCGCTAACGCGCTTCGCAAATGAGGAGATGACAAATCCTCGGCCGAGTTCCAGAAGGCACGCGGTGTTTCTCATCTTTTGAACAATGACCGAACGGATAACTGTATTATTCTCATACATGACTGGCTTCTCCCCCAAGATGATCTCCGCCTTCCCCTCCTGTTCCTTTTGCTCCGCTGCCTTCCTTTCCTTCTCAATATTCTCTCTCCATTTTTATCTGTAAATCATCGCTTCTCCCTTTTACTCCAACTCTCTTTGTTGGGGATACTATGTCTAGCGACCAGAGTTCCTTGCGCTGGTCGTCGCACTTGACTGTTGCTCCGTCCCAGCAAAACCCAAGACTCACGGGTGATAAGATCACATTGCCATCTTCTGCTCTTGAGCAACTTCTTGCGGCTGCGCCACTCCGAGAGGTTATTACCCGCGGTCCGTCGCGCCAATATACCGGCATTTCTGATCCCTTTAACCCTCATACATTTGTGGCAGAGTCCCAAGCGCGAGAACACAGTGTGGATCGCCAGCAGCAACTTCCCCACCCGCTCACATTCCGCATTGTGAACCCTCAAAATAACCGTGTGATATATGCCGGCGTCCGCGAGTTCTCCGCAGCAGAGAATGCAATTGGTCTCAGCGTCTTTCTGAGACGAGCCCTCGATGTTGCTGACTCTCAATCTCTTTCACAAGCTACGCAGGACTCGGGTTCTGTTTTGGACAGCTCAGAAATTGATGCGTCAGCAGCAAGCACCACAGTTATTGTCCATGCGCAGCAGTTGCCGAAAGGCACCTATGTTCGTCTGCGACCTCTCGAAGCCGGATACGACCCCGAGAATTGGAAAGCCTTGCTTGAACAGCAGCTGCGCGATCACTACACCACACTAACCACAGGGGAGGTCCTTCATGTTTCCGGTGGTCGTGGTCAGTCGTTTCGGTTCTTGGTCGACAAAGTCGAGCCTCCTGGTGATGGAATCTGTGTAGTGGATACAGATTTGGAGGTGGATATTGTCGCCTTGACCGAGAACCAAGCCAAAGAAACCATTCAGAAGCGGCTGGAGAGAAACTCTCGAATTTCCGGCACTAGTGAAGGCGCATCTTTGGCGGGTGACCTTGAACTCGGTAAAGTGATCACTGGGCAGGTCGTGCCTGGGGATTATGTAGATTACCAAATTCGCGAATGGGACCGCACGAATACACTCGAAATTTGCGTCGAGAGCGTCGAGAATGGAGACGTCTGTATTTTGGCTAGCCCCTTCTCCGCTCGCCAGAGAAATCGACCACGGGAGGACGAGCACGTCTTTGGTGATTTGTCGAGTCGACTGTCTAAAACAATCAGAATTCACCCGATGAACCCTGATATGGAGGGGGCCGAGGCTCTCTATATATCGGTCCATGCATATGCTCCCACTGAAGGCTCCCTGGCAGGCATCTCTGCTTCACATCTGTCGCCAATTTATAATTTACGGCTTCACGCTGCCCCCCGGTCCACTGATCTTGAACACCATTCAGACGCTGGGACGGAACGACACAATCCTGGTGATGTTCAGTGTAAAAATTGTCTCCAATGGGTTCCCCAGCAGACGCTCATGCTGCATGAAAATTTCTGTCTTCGCAATAACGTGCTCTGCTCTTTGTGTCAGAACGTTTTCCAGAAGCGGTCGGTAGAATGGCAAAATCATTGGCACTGTCCACATGATCTGGCTCATGGCAATGATCACGCAGGGAAATACAGACATAATTTATTCTTCCACATTAAGCGTTCCTGTAGCGCCTGTGATTTCGAGGCGGAAGACCTTCCGCATCTTGCGCGTCATCGTACAACCGTTTGCCCAGCCAAACCTATCCTATGCCAATTCTGTCATCTTGTGGTTTCACAACAAAGCGAGACCGACCCTGATATGAATGATCCAGAAGTCATGATCTCCGGCCTTACCCCACACGAACTTGTGGATGGTGGCCGGACTACAGAGTGCCATCTTTGCAACAAGATTATCCGACTGCGAGATATGAAGACGCACCTTCGCCACCACACTCTGGAACGTCTTTCTCGACCTGCTCCTCGTATTTGCTTAAACCAGAACTGTGGACGGACGCTTGACGGACGTGGTACGCAGAGTGCCGTCAACCTTGGTCTTTGCAGCATTTGTTTTGGTCCACTGTACGTAGACACTTACGATCCTGAAGGAAAGGCGCTTCGACGACGTATTGAACGCCGTTATCTCTCTCAAATGATGACAGGCTGTGGCAAGTCCTGGTGTCTAAATGAACATTGCAAAACGGGAAAGAAAACCCACGAGGCCTCTACGCCTGGCCTTGATTCGGCATCTGCGGGAACAGCAGGTCTTCTAACTGCAGTGAGGCCTTTGCTTGATGCCATCAACTTTCGTGGGAATGAACTGAATACCGCGCCCTTTTACCTCTGCACTGACCAAGTGGGCCAGCAGCGCCGCGCCCTTGCAGAAACTATTGCAGCAGAAGACATATTGGATGGCAAGAAGAATTATGCGTTGCCATGGTGTGTTGCTGCTGTTGAAGCCTCGGCGGGCAATACGGACAAAGCACGAGAATGGTTGGAAAACTGGGCTCCCGCTATAGGTGAAGGTACGGAAACTTTACGGTAGTTAGTTAAACAAGCCCTATAGTATCCAGGCGGTATCTAGTAGCCTAGAATTAGAACATGACCCTGCAAGAAGACCACAAATCAGTTTTTTGGTGCTTTGGCATACTCCGTATCGCTTACAATTTGGCAGCTTATTCGGAGCAGGGTTTGCCGAAACAAAGATATCCTATCACATGAATTTCTCGGGTGTGGTGATAAGACAACAAGGTAAATGGGACAGTGATGGATGGTATGTAGCCCAATACATTCAAAAATTCTCTTAACTTCCTCCCGTGTGAAATGGATTGGATTCAATGGCCCCAGGCTTCGTGATGACACAGATTTTAGACGTATTTATAAACTCGACTTCTACAACTACGGGACAATAAAAGTACACATCTAAGGTTCCACGGTGATGAAGGGCTGAAAGGAGGCAAGAAAAGACAAAGAGCCGCGTCATAACGATTCGATTGGTAGACTCTTACGTCAGGCTGCGCCCGTTTTCGCGGCCAAGGTACCACTTCCACGAGAGGAGAAAATTCCCATGATTCCGAACACGACATAGAAAAGCGCCAACGGGTAAGCAACTAGACCTCTCATGCCACGCATTCGGGCAACGGCGCAGAACATCCCAGAGGAACTATATGTACACCACCCGACGGCCGCAGTAGTTAGTAGATACCCAAACATCGTGTCCATAGGGACCAAAATTCCCATTAAACTCGTCAGTACTAGTGGGAGGAAGCAGTATCCCAGGACGCTGGCGGAGCGTGGGAAAGTCAGGGTTGCGGAGAAATGACCGGCAGCAGAGGCGTCTGATATGGATGATTTGTGGTGGGGAGAGTAATTGGAGGGGTCTGTAGCGTTGGATGCAGGGGCTGTGTCAAGAGCCGGTGACATCAGGCTGAGAATCAAATGCAAAGCAACGGTCCCAAAGACTGCGACCCCGTAGATATAGCCGTAAAAGACCTTGCCGGAAAGCAGGAGGAATGTTCCGTATAGGACAATGTAGAGAAGCGCACCGTAGAGATCGCTGTCGTCCATGAGATGTTGATCTATGCGCACAAAGGGATTGAGTACGGTTAAAGTCTATGGAGAAAAGAAGAGGGGTTAGTCAATGCCAATAAGCCTGATCGGGGGCAGCTTGCAGCTCAAGTGCACTGACCTTTGTCCGAATATGCTCAAAGTTGACTCCCAGCTCTTCTAAAAGTGGCGGCTCGCCCTCATAACCTTCCGTGCCAAACGCAGCAAGCCATCCTGTCCTCAGTCCTCCCTGCTCACCCATCCTTCCACTGACTCCCGCAGTTGGAGACCCAAAACCGCCATACCCGCCTCCGACCCCTCCGACGGGGTACGCTTGAGATGCTGAATTAGTCGAAGCACCAAATCCACCATAAGAAACCTGTGACGGAGTTGTGTGACCAGACACAGTTGTATATGATGAAGGGTAGAATTGGAGATTCTGCGCGGAAGCCTGGCCGCCGTAGGGCTGCTGTTGCGGGTAGTACTGAGCCATTGCGGTGCGGCCAAGTGCAGGGGACGATGTCGGATATAGAACAGGTGGGTGATATTGTGTTGGAAAACGTCGAAAGAGTCCCTAGACGATCGGTACCCCGGTGCTTGGGGCGCGTGAGGGGGAAGGTTAGAAAGACAATGAGTGTGAGGATGGAGAGTGTGGCAGGAAGAGAGAACAGCTGGCGGGCGGTGTAGAGAGAAACTGCCATGTTACCTTGTATTAATTACCTATGTATGGATGCATGCTACCTCAGGTATGGATGCATGCTACCTCAGGTAGGTAAAGTGCCTCCTACCTACGGTACCTACCACGTAGATAGATACTTATGTATTGAACACCACGTTACCTCAATTCATGCTGATACAACACTATGAAACACAGCAAACTAGTATCTCCCCCGCTTCCCATTGGTACAAGATTCAACCCGCCACCTTATTCTATAGGAAATTAATGCCAATCCCGAGCTGCAAACCTTTCCGGCCCTCTTCACCCCTGCGGAGTACCAGCGGAAGGGAGAAATTCAACTCGAATCTAGCTATCGGATGGGCATACACGAGTCCAATTCCTGCCGCAATGCTGGGCAGACCATTCGCGAGTTCGGAAACCGTGGAGACCATGGCGTCCTTCACCTCTGCACTCGAAGTGGGGGCGTTCCTCTCCCCCGTCCGTAGGGGCAACAACCGTCCGCCGTTCACAAATGCCTGTAGCCGTAGAGGCTTTTCAAAGCCTATCTTGGGGAGCGGTAGCAGTAAGTTGGCACTTCCGGCAGCATAGACATCGCCACCGACAGCATCTGCTCCATCATGGGGCCCAAGACCGCAAAGGCGAAACCCTCGAACATCCGTAGGCCCTCCAAGTAGAAAACGATCATTGGCGCGAGAGAGCTGAGGTTGAGAATTGGAATCAAGCCCAAGGGGATAGAGGAGGCCGGCACGAAACCCAGTAGTCAAACTGACGCCGCTGTCCCCTTTGAGACCAGGGATCGGGATAGGAATTGCGCTCTGCGTTTCAATTTCGGACTTCCAGAAGGAAACATCCCCTTTCAGAGGGCCCCAACCGGCCAATTCATTAAATGCCTTCGCGTAATAGCCACGAGACGGCAGAAGGGGACTATCCCTTCGGTCTATGGTCCAACTATGGAACAGACTGCTTTTCACACTGTCACCTGCATCGGCCCGGACAGTAGGGGATGCATTCTCGGAAAGACTAGTCATTTGTCTCCAGAAGCCACTGTAGCCAAGTTCATGGCGGTGGCCAGACGGACTCGTCCATCGAAGTTTGCTCCACCCGCCCTTCAATACCTCCTCGTGGTTTGCCCAAGATTTCTGTGTGGCACTAGCGAGACCACCGAGTTCCAGGCTGAAGTCCGGATCACTAAGGATCGGGGTCTCAAAAGTCGCCTGATAGGCAGATCTTGTTCGGGTGCCCAATGAGGCATTCAGGTTCAAATTCTCCGCGCCCCCAAATATATTGCGCCAAAGAAGATTGCCGTAAGCCGAACCCTCCGTATTTCCAAGGTCTGTTCCCGTTTTCAACAGCACCCGAGACTTTTCTTTAACCGCAAGCTGGACATTGATATTCGGTATGCTCGAAAGCGCATCTGCTTCCGGTGACTGATCTAGATACACCGCAACAGGCTGGTGGAAGATGTCTTATATTGATTAGCTTTGCGTCTGTAGAATAGAGGATTCTCTTTAAGGTAATCTAACCGAATCTGTTGAGCTTGTCCGCGCGTTTCGAAATTTCCCGCAAGGCTTCGGAGAGGGTATAGGGTCTGTTCTGATTACTGCTCAAGAAGGGGTTGAGAATCCGCTCCAGAAAAGCTCTGCGCGTGTGGAGAGCACCAGTGACCTTCACCGAAGAAATAGCACATGGTAAAGTGGAATTCTGGTCAATCTGGTAGCATGGATACCACCGGTCAGATATCGTGACACATGTTGTATTCCCTTCACTACCAAGGGTCATAATCAAAAGGAGAGACGCTCACCAATTCCCCGAGGCGAGCCTGTGCCTTTTGGTAAATTGCATTCGTCCGCTCGTAGACCGCCTGCTGCTGTTCTTCTAATACTTTCGGATTGGTGCGTTGCTGAAGGCGCTCGAAGATCTAGAAAAAACCAACACCCGCAGTCATCAGTGTATGAGCTAAAGAATAGCATTCAAAGATACTGGGGAAAATCACACACATCTTCGTCATCGGCGGAGAGTGGTGAGGACATTGATGCGGCGGCAATGGCCAAAGGAGACCTGCTTTCTTGCCTTCCCTTGCTTTACCCAACTCGCGCGGAGCAGCGAAAATGAAGCCATCCGGTCCGCACACGTGACCCAACCCCGGGGCTTCTGGCGGGCGTCAACGCAATCATCTTCTTCCCCTCCATCTTGTTCTTCTTCCTTCCCCTCTTACCCAGATTAACGGACCACCCTCTTGTTGATTGATTGCTGTATACTATTTTCAGGCCTCCCTCCCAAGCGAGCGTGCTTTCGCTTCCTCCCTGAGCACTCCCTGCTCTCGCTGAGATACTCCTTTCAACCGCAAGTCCCCACGACCTGCAGAGCTTACTGCTACTTTTACCAACATTTAGCGAGATGGCGACAAAGGCGGCTTTCAAGCGCGTTAGTTATTGATTTATAGGTGCCCAACTGCCTGGCCCAAGTTTCCGCTAACGGTCGAACAGCTTACTCGCGAATATCAGAATATCCAAAAGAACCCCCCGCCTTATATCGTGGCACACCCATCGGAGTCCAACATCCTCGAGTATGTCACTTGCAGTATCCACCCCACCACCAATGAAGGTTAACGGTTCCTTTAGATGGCATTATATCCTTACCGGGCCACCGGGCACACCATACGAGAATGGCCAGTATTGGGGTACCTTGCTGTTCCCTCCAGAATACCCGTTTGCTCCACCAGCCATCCGCATGCACACTCCTAGTGGCCGTTTTCAACCATCGACTCGCCTGTGCCTCAGCATCAGTGATTTTCACCCAAAGTCCTTCAATCCCGCATGGGAAGTATCCACCATTCTCATTGGATTGCTCTCCTTTATGACGAGTGAGGAGATGACCACCGGAAGTGTAAGTGCATCGGAGGCGGAGCGAAGAGTGTTGGCGGCGCGATCTAGGTGGTGGAACTCCACTGGCGGGGGCTCACATATTAGTGCAACTCCGGGAGTGACCCCCACTGCTAAAGGTGTCAATAATGTGAAAGCTGGAGACGGCGGTTTGAAATTTCGTGCGGAGTGGCCCGAGGTAGACCAGGAGAATGGGAGATGGATGAAGGACAGCCGCATCGACACGAATACCGGCCAGTTGATGCCCGATCCGAATCTTGTGACCAAATGCTCCCCAGAGACAAGTGCACTTCGCCGACGGCCGAACGGTAGCGCACCCGGCCTTGGGGCTGTAATGGAAGGCGGTCATGTAGCCCGCGAAGCCGGTCAGAGCTGGGTCCGACGCAACAAGATCTGGCTTGGCTTCGCAATCCTTTTTGGATATGCGCTGTTGACAAGACTAGTGAAGGACGTTCAAGGTTGAGGAAGCTGAGCTGGCCTAGATTCCCTCACTTGTATTCTTGAAATTGCCCACCTCGGCTTTCTTTCGAATATGCTGATCTCGAACCGGGTCCCTTCCCCCTTAGAAGGCCTTTCTCAACCAGGCTCAAACCTTCTTTTCTCCCCTTTTTGTTGATTGGGATGAAGTCTTGTGGGCTTATGCAGGCTTACATGGTATCTAGTGACCCGAGGGCATCAGGGATGGCATTCGAGACCTCCCTTTGTTTCTTTTTTCCCTGACTTTCTTCCCTTTACCCTCCATCTTCCTTAGGAGATGCCTCTTTGCGGGTTTATCGTCTCATGAGGATAGGGGTAGCGATTACAGAGAAAGGGACAGAGAGTGTGTACATATCCAACCAGCTAAGGTCGAAGCACATTATATTAGTCGTCCACTAGATACAAAGGCTTACTAGGTGCTTAGTAGGCCAAGTACTCTGTATTGGATCGTTATTATTGGTTACGGGCAATGGCCGAGAATCCCGATATCACGTGGGCAACGAGCGGGAATTTTCCTGCTTGGAAATAAAATCATTTCGTATCGCCGAATTATTAATCGTTGCGCTTGGGCAGACTATAAGCCATTCCGCTTCCTGCGCTCTTTTAAAATTATCGCGTTTTGTCCCTGCCTTTTTCAATACTTTTTCTTCTTTTTCCACTTTCGCATCGCTTCGAGTTCAGTCATGGGTTGGTTTTGGGCCGACTCTTCACCCAATCCGTCTCCCGCGGCTCCAAACTCTTTGGCGTCCTCCGATGCCTCTCCTCCGGTGAGTAACTGAATTATTGAATGTCCATGTCATTTGACAGCCCGTTTCAGACTTCTGACGGTCTTCTTTAGCCAGGATGCCCTATGCACGCATCCACTGCCTCTCTGTCTATGACCAAATCCGACTCCGATGGTCCAAGTGCTTGCCCGGTCCGGTCTACTGACTCTCCATTCTATGCGCCGCCGAAGTTCAAGCCGTTGGAGTCCCAACGGCCGTCAAATCTAGAGACGCAGTCGACACTTGCGAAGTTAAACCCGTTGAACTACATGTTCGCCTCGATATCCCAGGAAAGAGCACCGAACCAGACAGTGGATCTCCCAGTGGAGCGCGAGGCCTCGTCAATACCTAGATCTGACATGGATGAAAACTGGGAATATCCATCTCCCCAGCAGATGTATAATGCTATGTTGCGCAAGGGCTATACCGATACCCCACAGGATGCCGTTGAGGCCATGGTTGCCGTTCACAACTTCCTGAATGAGGGTGCTTGGGATGAGATCGTCCGGTGGGAACGCCTCTTTTCCAGAGGTTTATCGCAGGGTTGGGTCAAGTGTCGTCGTGGAGAGGAGAACATCGTAATGGACGAACTTAAAGAAGAGCTTGCCAGCACCACTAAGCAGGATGTTACCCCTCCAAGTCTCATCCGGTTTAAGGGTCGGCCACAGGAACTCACGCCCAAGGCACGAATCCTCCAAGGTTTAGCCTGGCTGTATCCAGCAAAATTTGAGTCAGTAGCTCCCGAATTTATTGTGAAAAAGAAGATTATGGGCTAACATTTCCTGGGTGTAAAAAGAACAAAGCCACCTTTTGACCGACATGATTGGTTTGTGATGCGGCAGACACCGTCAGGTCCCAAAGAAGTCCGTTATGTTATCGACTACTACTCAGGTCCCCCAGAACCAACAGGAGAGCCTGTGTTTTACTTGGACATCAGGCCTGCGTTGGACACACCAACTGCTGCTGTTGAGCGATTGATGAGATGGGGAGGAGATGTGTGGTGGCGTGCAAGCGGTGCGACAGTCCGGGATAACAACGGACACTAGATATTAACTGCCAATCTGCATGGCTACAAATTTTTCTTTCGGCGTTGTTCACTTGGATACCCTTGCCCCCAAGAAGGCGCGGGCGTCTGGCCGGTTCGTTTCAGAACCGTGCTGCAGCATTCATTTTCATGCTCAAATCGCCTCTCCCTATCTTATTCCATGCTCCTATGCCCAGGTGTATTTGGAGTATCTTGGTGGCAGCCCTTTGCATTTAGCAGACCTTTGGTTCTCGACTTCTTTTCTTCCGCTTCATGGCATCGGCATCTGTCTTGGTCCAATTATCTCAATGTAATATACGACTTATTTCCATCAACTGCATTCTGGGTAGGTTTTCGACAGTGGAAATCATGCCCAGTAAGTATATTTTTTATCGCTTCAGTTACTGTGTAAATTATCAATCATATATTAGGTTTCTGTACAGGATTACCTTCACATGCCTATTTTAAGCTGAGCTTAGTATCGTTTCATCTTAGCTCTGATGCACATGTAGTGCCCCCCCCCCCTCCCCAGAGAATTAAACGTTTACCCATGCCCTTTATTACGGTCGTGTCGATTCTAGTCACGCAGCGCTGTAATCCGCACCAGTCGGGCCAAGTTGTTTGGTCTCCGGGAAAAGCATCAAGTGGGTAGAAGGAACTCGTGGCTGATTTTCATGTGCAACTAATCAGACGGGCTGAAGAGAGATCCTGTTATTGATTCAAATCTCGTAGTAGAAGTGTATCTCAGAGTGCAGTCGAATAGGCAGTCGAATAGGCAGTGGACTTGAAACTCCATAAAACTCCTTGCCATAGATGGCCCCCTTTGAGTTGCATCTGCGATCACACGTTAGGGGATAAGAGATCATATTTGACACACTGCTCGACGCTTTCGACACTACTCTGGAGCAGTCCACGCGCTTCGAGTCCAACCCAGACACGGAGCATAGACATGTCACCCGACCGAACGGATTTTAGGGCTGTAGTGTTGGACCCAAGCTTTCGCAAAATGGGGAGAGAGCTATAGGATCAAATCAGTTAGGATTCATCAAGGTACAGTAAGAATACTGATCCAAGTAGCGAGGCAAAAATCTAGAAATAAATTAAGGAAGAAAGGATCTACCTACCTCTTGAAGAGATCTAGATTAGGATCCAAGTTGCGTCCGATACCCTCAAGGAGAAGGCATGAGATAACGACATTGACGAAATCTCCCTCAAGCCTAACATGATGGTTTCGGACTAAACTCAAAACCTCACTTAGAACGTCTCCGATCTTGACATTACCAAGTGCAAACGTCCGAGACTTCACATTCAGCACCAAGTGTTCCATCCCCAATGCAAAGTAATACGGGTTGATAACCGCCTCTGGCTGGCGGCATCGTTCGACCATGAGCTCGCCCGCTCGAAATCCATCAAATTCCGCAATGGCACGAAACAAGTCAATAAAGTTGAGCCGATTTAGTTCGTTCAGCTGGGTCACTAGTCCAGTATCAATGAAGATGAGTTGAGGTCGATAACCTTCAGCATTTAGGTCGTCAAGCGCTCTTTTCCAGTCCTGCCGATCATTGAGATGGGGACGCAGCCGTGCGAGCACGGAATCCATCACATCAACCTCAGCTGCGGTTGGTGCATCCGATGCGCGAGACTTGTTGCCAAGCGAGAGATCCAATTCACTTGGTCGATAGAACCGGACCATGATATTTCCCGGGTGCAAATCTGCGTGGATAAAGTTATCGATCAGGAGCATGTGGAGGAATGCGTCCAGGCCTTCATTTGCGATCTCTTCCTGGTAAATGCCTCCACCCACATCAAGGAAGGTCGACAGCGGAATGCCCTGTGCGAACTCCTCCACGAGCACCTCACGGGTAGAGTAGTCAAGATAAGGATACGGGAACCAGGCCGTAGTTCGGGTCCTGAACTTCTCACGGAACATAACGAGGTTTGTCGCTTCGATTCGGAGGTCCAATTGCAGCTTCATCATCTCCCCAAATTGGTGAACTTCATCGGGCAACGATAGCCAATGCATGGTGGGGATTGCATTGATCAGAGACGCAAAAAATGACATTATCTTCAAGTCCCTATGGATCACGCGTTCTACCCTAGGATGGAGCACTTTTATGGCCACATAAGATGATGGGACCCGCTGAGGAGAGCTCTTGACTAATGCCCCAACATTCTTTCGAACCTTGTCCCGTAACCTGTGTGGCTGAATATCGAAGTCAGTATCACCGGTTCCCATAAGATTGGGTTTTAGTTTCGCCTTATAAACCTGCGCAATAGCGCCTACCCCCAAGGGTTCTTCATGAAATTCATCGAAAATGTGCTCGAATGGCAGCCAGTTGAAGGCTTTCCTTATAGTCCTCTTAGTCTGACGCAGAGAGTGCGCAGGTGCGTTTGAATGGAGAGACGACATGATCTCGCATAGTTCCGGGGGAAATATATCAGTACGCGAGGCCGCCCACTGCCCTAGCTGGTAAAGGATCGGGGGTCAGCGGATTACAGGCTCCCAGAATTCGATGACAAAGCTGAAGTTTTAGAGTTACCTTGATGAATGCTGGACCTGCACGTTCCATGGATCTGACTAAAAAGTTATACCACCAGAGGGTGCCTGCGCGGATCCCCTCATGGCCCTTCAATTGCCTCCCGAAGCACACGGATGGGGCTGTGAGGATGACAGGCAAGAAGATAATGACCAAATGAACAAACCGGCAGCCTGTAGCTAACGGATCATATATGTAACAGTATCCGAAAACGAGCAAATATTGTAAGAGCCTCTTCAGGCCTCGTGCATCGTCTGCCACGGTCTTTTGCAACTCTCGGCGTGAGATTTCCAGCATTTGCATCTCGCCTGTTTTACCATCATTTTCATTACCGTCCTCGGTCAACTTTAAAAATGCTCCCGGAGAGAGAGCGGCGATAAGGATCGTCCTTTTGGGTGGCCCCCGCCTTGAAGACCTTCTCCCAGGCGGTATTCGTGTCCATAATGGCGGCCGGTAGAAGTGTAATCGAGGCTGCCGAGGAAGGCGGAACAGTGGCAGCAGGTTTCTTCCACGACTTAAACAGAAACGGCTCGAGAGGACGGCCGTCCTCATGTTCTCATAAAGACACCGGCTCGATGGCGGGTAGATCGGTCATCGAAAAGCAGAACAGGGGGCTTGCGGGGACATAGTCGAACTGGTGGAGAAGAAAGACGGTGGTGTATCCTGATGTTCGGAATGGGTTGGAAGTCGGCCAGCGCGGGCAAGCACGTGGTACGACGTCATGCCAACCTTTCTACCGTGATGTCCGGGTGTCGGTCCGGTGTACGGCGCACGGTGCACGGATTTACGGGTCTATGTTTCCCGCACCCCTCCCTCCTACGCGTTTCGTGCAAAATACTAGTAATTGGCGCCCCGCGATCTATGATAGCTAGATAGGCGAGAACTGGCTGTCTGCTGCGACTAGGTGAAAAGGTAAAAGCAGAGTAGAGAATCCTATTCACAGTGCATGTTACGGTGGGCCATGTGCCTCTGGCAACTGGCTTGGAATATTCTCATGGTGCTCACATGGCTTTGCTTTCCAGAGCTAGTCAAAATACATTGCAAGAGCATACACGATACCAAGTAGAAAGAATGTGATTAATGTGGAAAATAATGCACGACACGACACAGCCTCAAGCAATAGGCATCGAGTTGCTATCCCAAAGATGCCTCGAGACATGGCTGTGCATCAGTCCCTGGATGGCGCTTCTAGAGGATTTGGGAAGCGTGATAGGCTGCGAAAAGGCATTAGCATCACGGATCAAAACAAGTCCGGGAGTACTGATTAGCTTACATCATTCCGTAAGATCTCCTGCAGGAGAATGACGATGTTATCCCTGTCCTTGGCCGTTTGGGCTGCTTCCGTCCCAACGGTGGGCTCTGGCGAGTTCGCATCCAAAGTTTCTTCAATCAAAGGAAGAACTTCCATCTCTAGTAAATATCTCGAGACAGCCACCGCGCCCGCTTTACTAGATGCCATCAGGGCCAAGGCGAACCAACCTTCACTCCGCACAACGGGCCATTGTGACTGGGTAACCATAGCACCGACCGGGAGGGAAATATTCTCATGCAAGTCAAAAACTCTCATGAGAAGGAAATTGGCAGCGAGGTCCTGTTCTCGAGACTTTGGGACCAAAGTGCGACATATAGAAGTAACAATGCGCCCAATCTCCGTTTTAATGGGGATTGAGTCCGTCTTCTGGAATAGATCGAGCAACAACGACAGATACGTTCGTTTTGAAGTGAAGTCGTTCCCGTGTGTGGGAAGTTCATCGAGTAGGCGAGAGATATTATCAGCAGCTGCTATGATTACCTGTCGTGTGATACTTGTCGCAGCAAGCTGAACCTGTGGGATCGATTCATATTGCCACAAACGTGAAATGGAAGAAATTATACCAGCCTCCCCTAAGATTAGTCTGTTATCGCCAGCGATTGCCAGGTTTTTTAGGTATCCGAGCGCGGAATGCAATACCGCAGCATTGGCATCACTTCTAAGAATTGTAATCAATTCTTGATGTATTCTGAAATCTCGAACCATGGATTTGCAGACTGCATCTGATCGGGCCAAGTTGCCCAGGATGACACACGAGCATATTTGCAATTGATCCTCATCCGAAGTCAACCAAGTCTTTAGGGGTTTGGTGAGGGGAGATTCTAGGGGATAGAATTCCGCAAATAAATCTGTTGCGGATATTTCTGCGAGAACTTGATTGATTTTTAATTGGGACTGCGTCAATATTTGACTGTCATCATTGGGATGATGATCGGTCTTAAAGGACAATGACCGACCAAGCACCGCCACAACGCTAGTCACAATACCACTGGAGATGCATAACTCTTGAAAACGAGAATTACTCAAAAATGACCCCAGGCAGTTGGCTAGGCAAGTGAATCGCCCAGGGGTAGAAGTTAAATTCTGGTTGAGAGCAAGCTCCACAAGAAGCGAGACAGTTGCGTCAGGAGAAGAGGCGATCCCTTTCTCTGGGCAATCATTCAGTTAGAGCAGAAGTATAAGGGGTGAAAATTGACCATGCCTTGTTCTGCGATTAATTCTATAAGTTCGAAAACATAATCAAGTAGACCCTCATGATCATTGAGTGCACCATCCTTCACCAATTTAAGGAGGATATATAACACCTTATTGGCAGCTAACTGGGTCTGAGCAGGCGCTATATAGGGTCAGCAATGATGATGATTCAGAGCAGAATAGGATATGCCAATACCATAATCAATGCATATGTTATACAAGACAGGTATGACCACTTGAATAATATCAAGATTATTTGAGTGTTGTACAATAACAGAAGTGTAATTGTATTTTACTACCCTGTCTCTATTGTCATCTTATCAAAATCAGCACCAAACCTGTCCGCTAAATCCAAAATTATGAACAGAACTTACTAGTGTCGGCACAAGAGTTACCAATCAGCCTAAATGCATGAAGAAGGAGTCCACTATCAATAGTTTCCTTAGAAGCTATGAGCTGAAGGAAGAAATCTAGAATTCCGGCTTGTCCATATGGGATCCTCCATAGTGCTGCAACTCGGTTAAGAAAGCCTGATCATAGAGGCACAAAACTAGCCACTTACAATTTCTGCTGCCGTTCGCTAAAGCGTCTGCAGCTGATGCTAGATAGAGTGATCCGCAATCCCAAAATTTGCAAAGAATGCCCGGAATCACCTCGAAAGATTCAAAATTTCCATATTCTTCTGCATTCTTCAGAGAATTCTGCAGAGAATCGAGCAAGATCTTCTGTTCTTTATATGCTAGTAACTGTGTCGTCGGGGACTTGAGTGCCGGCGATAGTGGAGTCAGCTCAGACAAGATTTTAGCGAGAGAAGGGCATTCTATCTTTTCCAGGGCCAGGGGTAGTGTCGTTGATAGATCGGCTTGATGATTGCTGCCGTGGGTGCTCTCTCGAACACACGCCACGTCACCCGGGGAGTTCATTTCTTCAAGGACACCCGCAGTCTATGCAGCAAGGGCTGGTTGAAGGAAAGATCCCAGGTGGGCAATGATAGATGCACCAGACCTAGGTTCAGAGTGAGAAAGAGATGGGAAATTCGACTATGAGTGTAAAGAGTCAATCGGTAGAAGTGTGTGGATGCGTGATTCGAGATGTATGTGATGAAGACTGGGTAGGACACAATAAATGATTCAACTGATATTTTGCTCCGCGAAAGTTGCAGTGTAGTGCAATGCAGTACAGTACTTTACTGTCGAGAGTCAAGAGGGGAGGGAACAAGAACGGGCGAACCGCAACGGGACTCCAGCTTTACTCGGGGAGAAAGACAACGACGACCGCTGCTGCTGCTGCTGCTGTTAGGTACTAAAGGTACCTACCTACTGTCACGGAAATCCAACCACTACAGCTTACATCTGGGACCAGGATCATCACTTTGAGCCACTTCATCTGTGTTGTCAGAAGTTTTAATCTCACCGATACATATACCCTCTGCAAGAGAGGCATTCGATCCAGTTCCATTGATCTTGGGAGCCATGTGAGGGAGGTATGATGGAACCAAAATGGCGAATAGCTCAAATGGCCGGGGAATAAACATACCTAGGTACCTACGGAGTACTTAGGTACGGAGTACCTACATGGGTATGGTACTACTCCGTACCTCCTAGTGCCGTAACGAAAGCCACCGAGCACCTTGCACTTGGCACGAGGCGGGTGGAGGACTACGGCGAGCGTAAGGGCCATGAGCCGCATGCTGGGCTGGCCAGACATCAAGACAGCAACCAGTCCTTCACAACTGGGTAGTATCACAGTAGTCAGCAGTCCTCTCACTTCCCTTTCTTTCTTTGCATTACATTTGCCTTCCTTCCCACGCTCAATTCTCTCTACATCCTTGCTATTCCATCTGCCCTGGATCTGGCCAAACATTCGTTATGACGCGTGCGCAGCAGACTCTCTCAGTCCTCCTACTTGTCTCCTCGGTACGCCCATAATTGATCACCACTCGCTGTGCCAATGTTCCTGCCGCACCAGGCCACTGACAAACACGATTGCGCCACTAGCTCTATTTGGTTCTTTACCTGGGTCTTATTCCTCTCAATGAAACAGTCCAGACTGAAGTCATTCCTGTCGTACGTTTTGCCCCCGGGATGGATCATTTTGCCTCCACTTACCCCTTCACCCGCTGACCTTCACGACGCTCTGGGACAGCTTCCTTTCTACGCCGTAATATGCTTCGGTTGCTATCTTCTTGGCCGGCTGGGTCTGGCAATCCTGACTTTCAATGACGTCCCGGAGGCGCATCAAGAGTTACAGAAGGAGATCGAACAAGCCAAGGTCGAATTGCGCAGAGCAAATGTCGACGTTGACTAAACTTGTCCACTTGTTTGACCGTTTGCGCCACATCGGATTCAGGGCCACATCGGATTCAGGGCCACATCGGATTCAGGGCCACATCGGATTCAGGCCTCTCACAGCGTATGATCATTATTAGAGCCCTGTTACTTTCCCGTCTCAGTGACGTGGTGGCTGGTGGGTGGAAGGAACTGTGCCCTTGTTTCCAGCAAAGAGTTGGTTATTTTGTGGCCACAAGAACCGTCGAGCTGAAGGATCCGGTTTCCACCTCACAGTCGTGCTTGTGGGTACAATAGCCTGCGATCCAATCTATGGCATAATACCAGTCGGGTGGTGCAAACCTCTCATTACTTTCAAAATATACGCATTACATGAAGAATAGCGGATCCCACAGCAGGTGGCGTGTGCTATATAAGCAAACAGGATATCGTGATGGCTCAGGTGTAACTACCACCCTTCGGAGCCAAATGTAATTCAACCTTGAAAGCCTCCGGTTGTAACATGGTAGATAGTAGCACATTGCTTTTGTTCTATAGAAACCATAAAAAAAGCGCCATCATAAATAGTTTTCAATGCTCGAAACGCTCTTTCGGAGGTCGGGATTGAGAACAGAAGTAATATGTGTAAATAGAACGGGGGTCTACGCATGACCACTAGATAAATGAAAAGGGGGTTTAGAGCCAGGACGAAGCAAATGGGGCAGCTGCTTGAGTAGTAGAAAGTCGGAACAGAGGGTTCTGTTGAGCCAGTCGGTCATGCTCGTCGATGTCCCTGTAAAGATATCGATTAATACAACCATTATTTCTGGCATTCAGCGGGGTCACGAACTTAGCTTCCCATGGATAGCAAATCCAAACATCATCAGTTGTTACTGATGCATGGTAACGACCAGATTCCATCATGTCTGCTGGCAAAACACCCTTCTTCGCTTTGTTCTTGTTCTAGAAGGGAAATGTAAGTTGTTTGCGATGAGTGAAATGAGTAAAGAAAGCAAGTATATAAAAAACATAAACATACGTGAAGTACAAAAACGAAGAAATTCGTTGTCTCGCCCTCGCGTCCAAGCTGTTTCTGTGCCAGCTCAACATCCTTCTGAAGCTCACGCACTGCATATTCAAGAGTTGTCCGTGTATCATCAACTTCGTCAACAATGAGGATGTTCTTTCCGATGAGATTTGCCATTTCGAGGGAGCTCAGGTCCAACCATTGGGTGCGAGTGACCTTGGTTCCAGGGACTTCCTCCGGGTCGCCGCGACCTAGGTCCTCGTAAAGCGACAAACCGATGGCCTGAATCGGGATGTTGGGGTCTCCCGGGCGCTTTAGGAACGAGCTATTAGAGGAATGGTGTCAAAATCCAGTCTAGATCCATGATCATGTTTCTCCAACGAACCGAAGAATACGAGCAGGGACATAACCTCCACCACCAATGGCAATCATGAGATTGGGGTGGAAAGTGTTCAAGATCTGATCAGCGGAACTCTGGCATAGTTTGTGGATCTACCAAAGACGATTAACTATTAGTGGGTGGTTTAACTGACGGGAGATTAAAGATTGAACCGGGCATAGATAGACCAAATGTACGTGCTAAGCAAGGCCAGCCCGAATAGACATCGCATGTGCGCAAGCTTCGGATTTCTGGGGGATGCTGTAGGACCTGGTGGGGGGAGAGGTTCAGCAAACATACCTGGTTGTAGGTGACATAAATCTTTTGAGGCATTTTGTCGGCAGGTGGAAATTTGCAAGAACAAATAGAGGGAGTGGTGTATGACAAGCAGGAACCGCAACGACTCAAGAGGGGAAAGGATAAGAAAATCTGCGAGGACAAGATTGGTATCACGCAGTTAAAATCACCGAATATGAGGGGTACCTCTGGAAATTATGAGACAAAATTTTTTCCGGTCTTACCTTTTTTTTTTTTTTTTTTTTTTCCCTCTTTTTATTTTTTACTACCTAGTACTTAAAAGAACAGCTTGCGTCACAGCAGCCCTGGATAACTTGAGGATAAGGTTCCCTGCCAAGTGCTTGCTCGCCGACTGCCACAGGACAGATCAAATCATGGACCGATGCATGGGACCTTGCCATATCCGGTATGCGGAGATAATATAGTGGCCAATCAAGCTGCAAATTCGTCGGCTAATCCCCTCGCGGTACCATTTTCGGCTTGGCCCGCTATTGCCATCAGTAACAGTAATTACCCAGAGGCACGGAGTACTCCGTTCTCCGAAGGAGGGCATGTGGAAGGATTAGTCTCAACCACAGTCAAATATTATATACTCTGCAGACTGAGTCCTTGTTCACATCCAGCTTGCATTCTTCAATAACACATATATTACAAAAAATTAAACCATGTTACTACATCCTGAGTCAGAATGCCCTTGGACAACCAGGAAACTCGAAATTTGAACCTACTACTCCGTAGAAGTCTGAAAGATCAGGCAATACTATTCTTTCTATCTCTATATATATCAAGCCAGCAATGCCTTACATTTTTGCTTAATGTCCCGCACTACTTATAGAGAACAACGGGACTCGCATTGCCACTATCATTCAAAATTTATCACACGGGAAACATTACTACCATGCACATGGATGTGATCCCGCCCCCCTTCCCCTTCCCGGTACAGCGAGTAGTAAATGCTCCTCATACTCCTTTCTCTCATGGATCCTAATGCACAGATTGCATCAATCGCACATGAGTACAGTACATACATGGTACATCGTCTTTTATTGTTCTGACAGAAGTTATCATGAAGCCTATCCATGACAGATCGGCTGGAGATCAACTGAACTCGGGAAATGCTCGATTGTGTAATAAATTGATCAGTTGTATGTATGTACATGCAGGGGCAAATCACACATCCTCAACAGGGATATCCCCACCTGGCGAGTCAGGCTTAATTTGGTTTATCTCAAAGCCACCCTCATCTTTATCCTCCCCCTTCTGGGGCCAGAGAATTTGGCGCATTAAAATAGCGCGGACCATCATATAGAAGACAAATATATACATCAGGATAAGGGGAAATACCATGATGCATCCGATGATTGATATCGCTTTGCAAGAGAAGGCCTTTCCTATAGCGAATGTCGCGGTTATAAGTGCAGTGTTGGGAAATACAAATGAAAACCATGCCATCGAAAAAACCATTCGGCCGGGCCCTATCGCAGACCAATGAGCAAAACTTGCTATAAAGAAGAAGAAAATCGCTAGCCTAGACATCGATCAGCGCAACAGCTACCAAAAATTGATAAAAAAACGGTTTAAGCTTACCCCCACAGCCATAAGCAGGCAAAATCAGCAACTACTTTCACAATATCTGCCGCCAAGGCACCATTGCCCAGGAAGTCATCCGGGAAACTTCTTTTCGCATGGGCTGCCATGTTGACAATCCCTGACACTGTAAAGGCGCTCGGGCCAACTGAGACAAACATACCAGGCCGGACATTCTCTCGGGGGAGTTTTTGCGACATCAGTCTATAAATAAACGCTGAGTACACCATTAACGAGACCAGAAAGCCGACTCCTTGTATGGTGGTTCCACCGATGATTATACGCAGAGAGCGAGACGGTTCAAGTTTGGCACTCAAGATCCCAGCATGAGGACCTATTATTAGCATAGGGTATGCTGGGAAAATCCATATAGGTGTCATCTGGGCAATCGTGAATGTTTGTGTTGACCACCTGCAAGTAATAAGCTCCTGGTTCTGGCTATGCAATATACTGGGGTTGGTAATCTTGCGTGCACTGACAGAATAAGATAAATACCGGCTGAAGAAATCAATGCAAGAGCTGCATCGATCCAAAACAAAATTCCAACTGCATATGTGAGCCAGGGCCCAGCATGATCGGGGCCATATTGTGAGACGTTGATTAATATCGTTCCAAATGAGACCAATGATGCTGGGACGAACAGAGATTCCGTCGGATGTAAAAATGATGCTTTGAAGGTGTAAGGGTAAAAGTAGAAACGTGCAATCAGAAGACACCATATCACAATATAAAGAACCAAATTGAACAGAAAAAAAACTATACCAATGGTTTCCAAGCCACGAAACCTGTAAGGGACTATAGTGCTAATTATTATCATGGTATATTCAGGGGGGCGTTTTTGGGTTACTTACCAAAGTACAGGACATTTGCAATGCCCCCGGTTGCCATTGTCAAGGTGAAGAAGGCCCAGGTAAAGTGACGAATCCGCTTCTGCCAGCCAAGACCACTATTTGAGGCTTTGTCGTCATGTTCTTCTCCCTCATCCCTACCCTCTTCGGACTTGCGATAGGAGATGTGCAGCGAGTTCAATGCCGTCGTGTGGGCCTGGCGAACTCTGCTGGCTCTTGATTGAAACAAAGAAATCCCATTGGTGTTCTCGACAAGATCATTGGCCGTATCTTCAATGGTCGGAGTGCGATAGCCATCCTCTCCAGGGCTTCTCATGTGCCTGGGAAACGAAGGTTCACGACTCATTGCCATCTTGTGAAGAACGGCAATACAATCATGTTTATTTTCCGTTGGAGGGAATAGGGGTGGGGGGGAGCCTAACCTCAAGTACTTGTGGTTGGTTGAAGTGATTCCTCGGTGTTACTTTCCTTGGTCCTGGACTTTTCTTATCTGAGCACTGAGCCGAGATAATTTCAAATACTTCTCTTTCGCCAGAACCTGGAGGGATGGCGGAGGGCAAAAGAGGATTCTAAGAATCACAGATCTGTATCAGAGTTGCGGAATTGGTTGGAGAAAAAGCAGTTATATGGGTGACCCAGGATGAATGTTAGCCGTATTGTACAGGATTGAATCTGTACAGGATTGACGGACAGGACAGAGCGCATAGGGCACATATGTACAGAAGGATGCCAAGGCACTTCGCACAGCATGGAGTAGAGTAAGAAAAAGAGGAGGAAGGAGGAAGAGGGAGAAGAACAGAGCGCCCGTCAACAATAGTCGGGGCAATTATTACACCTAGTACCTACCAGGTACCACCTACCTAAGGTAGGTGGTCAACTTAACTGTGTACCTAGGTACCACTACTACTAGGTACTAGGGAACTACCACAAGTAGGCCGGTATGTCATCATCGCGGCAACGAAATCTGCTGGCCGTCCACTTGCCGGGTTGGCACCAATCACACAATTGGGATCTGCCAGTCCAGTACGTAGTAGATAAGCCGGGGTCAAACGGGCGAAAGAAAAGGTATTATTATGTAGAATCTTTTAGGTACGGAGGGGCGCGACGGATTCGGATCGAGATGTAAGGGGCACCGTGTCGTCCGTAAATAGGTATCGAGCAAGTTGTGTCTCTCTACGGAGCATCTCCCATCCAACTCACCATTATTGATGGCGACTTGCCTGGTGCCTCTCGGATGTCGGCACACTTTCCCCATTTTCGTGGCGGGGACGCGGGAAGAACCCGGCACAGACTACTAAACTAGTCACTACGGAGTACTACAGCAGATCTTGCAAACCACATCACCATATTATGTATTTACTTGGTGGCATGTGAGCTGTCTGTCGATTAAGCATGGATCTTGGATCTTGGGTTATCCATGAATCCTGTGGCTTCTCCCCTGCCGGCACAATATACAATGCCGTTCCAATTCTACAAGAGGCCCGCTACATGGTACCAATCCACACACATTTTCTCACCTCCATAGGTTCACCTAACTTCCCTCAGTTCCCCCCCCCCTCCCCGGCTCTATTCCTAGACTACTTATTCAAGGATGTTTAGCCGAGAAGTCACATATTCTTGTAGATCTACTGTATACTACCCTGGCCACATATTTTACAATTCTCCGAGACCCACAGGTGGGAGGGCTAGTAGTTAAACATGTTAGATTATTATATTTAATATAAGAAATAAAATAAACCTGAAATTTAAAAAATAAAATAATTTAAATTTCTACTATTTAGTATAATCCTTCAGAGTATAAATAATATCTTATATTTATAAAGTATAGTATACTATTTCTTACAGAAAGATATAGTAATTAAGAATAAATATATAAATAGATCAGAACCAGCAGTATAATAAACTAAGTGAGATCTATAATAGAAATCAGTGTATTATACTAAAACTATCAAAACTAAAAAAAAAAGGAATTAAGTATAGAGATATTAAAAATGATATATTTTATATTATATGCCAGAGTTTCTACAGGTCATATACTTAAAAGCCCAGAGTTTCTACTTTCTAGAAGGCCTGCCCAGTATGTAATTATCTATTATATTACTATACTGTATATTTTACTATTTATATATAAAATATATAATAAAACTAAATTATAAAAATAAATTATATTAGTTATTTAAATATAGTTTATAGAAATCTTACTAGTCCAGATCTTATTTATATAATAATTCTTAACTATTTTATTTTTTTATAAAGACTATTATACTATATCTGGTAGTATATTATATTAATAATTTAGAAATCTTTATTATTATTTGTATATTATTTATTATTAATTTTATTATATTTTATTATTTAATAGCTAGAGTTTGTTTAGAGTTTATTAAGCTAGTTATTTATTAATTCTGTAAAATATTTATATTAGAAAACTCTTATAGTAAATTATTAATAATATTATTAGACTTTTTTTAAAACTTTATTTTATTTTTTATAATATTTTTTTATTTTAGTTATAAAATTTATTAATTATAATTAATTATTAATTATTAATAGCTTCAGCTAGCTGAGCTAGAATTAGAGTAGTTAACAGTCAAGTCATAATAGGTTATCAAGAATTTTTATATCTTCTATTATAAGATTTAATTATAAAAAATCCTAGATTTTTAAATATAATATTTGAAATTTTAAAAAATCTAATTTTTTTATTAAAATTATTTCTAGTTTTTTTAAATTAAAAAATTCTTTATATTAATAAATTATTTAATAGATTTTTTTTTTAAAAAATTATTTTTTATATATAGCTTATAGATTATAATTTTTTTATATTAAAAAAAATAGTATTATTTATAATTATTTTATATTTTTTAATAAATTAATTTAGTATAGTTTTTATAAAAAAAAAGATTTTATATATATATTTTAAATAGTTTTTTAATTATAAATATTTATTTTTCTAACTAATAAAAATTATAAGATATTTTAAATATTAAATTAATTAACTAACTGTTTAGTAGTATAAAAGTTTTTAATTAAATATTTAATTAATTAAATCTTTATTTTAAATTATATAGAACTAGTCTAGTAAAAAAAATTATTATAAATATTACTAATAATATAATTTTTTATATATATTTAAAAAAAAATTTTTAAAAATTAAGTTTATTAATATAATTAAATTTAAAATATATTTTAATTTTTACTGAGTATTTATATATATATTTTAATAATAAAAATAATTATTATCTAGAGATTATAATAAATATAAAAGATAAATAAATATATAAATAAAAATAATATTATTTTTATTATATATCTGATTAAATTAAAATATTAAATAATTTTTATAATTATTAAAAACTAGAAGATAATATTTTCTAGTTATACAGCCAGTAGTAATAAAAATAAAAAAATTTTTAAACTAATAAAGATTTATTTAATTATTACTTTAATTATTAAAACTAATTTTAATTTTTTAATTATATAATAAAATATTTTAATACTAGTTTTTTATATATATCTTTTTTTTAAAAATAATATATAATAGAAAAATATATCTAGAAATATTAATATATTTAATAAAAATAATTTATTCTTAATTATCTGACTGTATAAAAGCTGTTTTTTTATAAAAATTAGTTTTAATAATTATTTTAGTAATAGCTACTAAGTCTATAGTAAATCCAATTTTATTAAAATTATAAATATCTTCAGATATAATTCTATATTATATTATAATAATTTATATATAATTAAACTACTTTTTAATAATTTTAGAATCTTTATATTAAATATATTAATAATTATATTATTAAAAGAAGTATATCTTTAATTTATTATACTGTTAAATAAAGTTATAAATCTATTTCTTTTTAACTAATTAAATTAGTATAGTATTATATATAATAAGAAGAATATTAGCTATTTCTTATATATAAGATAGTCAGAAAGATACTCTATATTAAATAAATAATAGAATCTATTATATAAGTAATTCCTGGTTATTTTAAATTATTTTATAAGAATTAGTATATATTTCTAATTAATTTCTCTTTCTATATAGTCAGTCTTAAAGAGTTAAATAAAGTATATTATAAATATATACTGTCTTATAAATATTAGAGATTTTCTATATTTTTAAAGCAGAGATAGTAATTAGAATCCTCTTCTCTTTCTCAGCTGAATTTCTTGGATTTTAACGTGCTTTTGGAGGCATGATTAGTAGTTGAATAAGGTGATGTCTTTTGGACGCGGCCAAAACGCGTGAGGTGGCCGACTCGCTTACATGGCCGACTCGCTTACTGAATATATTATACTATTTTAGATTAGCTAAATCAGGTTTTTTATATAGAAAGTTTAGTAAGTTATTTAAATATTTATATAGTTTATTATATAGGGTTTTCTAGTTATTTACTTTATTTGATATTTTATTTAATAAAAATATTACTATTTCAGCTATCTTAAATTATAAAAAATAAAATAATCTAAAATTAACTAATAAAATATATATTTTTTAAATAATCAAAACTCTTATTTTTTCGGTAAAAATATTTTATTTAGATTAATCCTCAGGATTTTATATAATTTAAAAACCTATTTTTTATAGAATATAAACTAATTAAATAATTTAAATTATTATTTAAATAAAATTAATAAAACTTTATTTTAAATTATTTTTATATAAAGTATATTATTTATACTAAAAATGAATAAATATTTATTTTATTTATATTAATCTATATAATATTTATTTATTTATATTAATCTATATAATATTTATTTATTTATATTAATCTATATAATATTTATTTATTTATATTTATAATATAGCAGGTCTTACAGAGATTAAATTTATCTAATTTTAGTAGATCTGATATATAAATATTTAGAGTTAATTTTTTAAAATATTTAATTATTTCCTTATCAGAATCTTTTAATTTTAAATATTAAAAAAAAAGATTTTTTAAATAAACTTATTTTATACTGTTTATATAATTTATTATAATTTTATTATAATTTATTTACTATTTTAAATATATTTTTTTATAAATTTAAATATAAATTATCTTTCTTTATTTTCTCTGTAGAAATAATATTGAAATAAAAATAAAATATATATGTAATATTTTTTTAATTTAAATTTAATTAGTTTATTTAATATATAAAAAATAGAGTTAATATAAACAGTTCTAAATCTGTAAATATTTATATTAGTATTCTTTACTAATATAGTTATTTTATTATTTCTTAGATTAAAATTAGTAAATTTTTATAAATTATTATAAATATATATATTAAATCTTATATTAAAAATTTAATTTATTTAATTTATTTAGTATAAATATTTATAAAGCTATAAAATAAATAACTTATTTTTATTATTTTTATTATAATTTTTTTTAATTTTAATAAATTTTTATCTAGCTTTTTATATATATATTTTAAAATTTATTATTTTTATATATCTTTTTAAATTTTTTAATAATTTATAAATCTGGTTTCTAATTATTTAATTATTTTATTTTATTTATACATAAATATTTTAATTTATCTATATATTTTAAATAATTTAATAAACAATCTGACTAATTTTTAAAAGTTATATTTACTATTTGTAATTTAAAAATTTAATTAATTTAATACTTTTTATTAAATTCTTAAGTTTTATAAACTATTTTATAAACATCAGATTAATTAAGAATTATTATTTAATTTAGTAATTTTTTAAACTATATTATTAAAACTATTAGTAAAATAATTAAAATTAATTTAAAAAAAATTATATTATATATATAATAGTTATTTAATCTTTAAATTTTATATTTATTTATATTTAAAATAAAGGTTTTTCTATAGTAAAATATAAGTCTTAAAACTAGAGTAGGAGTGGATCTGTAATTAATAATATTAATAAATTAAAATATATTTTTCTACTTCTGTAGGAAGAGCTAGTATTTTTTTATTAATTATAAATTTTTATATATATTATTTATATTTAATATTAATTATTTATAGAAATAGAAATAGTAAATTATATATAATTAATAATATTATTAATAAATTACTTAAAATTATTCAAAATTATCTGATATTCTTTGAATAATATTTTATAATTATATATATAATTATAATAAATTTTATATTAATTAATTAATAAATTAAGAATTATTTTAATTATTTACTTAGTTTATTATATTTTTAATTAATTTAGTTTATTTAATATATTTAATTAATCAGAATTAATATAATTTTATATATACTTTAATCTAGTAAATATTTAAATATTTTTAATTAATATAAACTAATTATATAATATAATTAATTAATTAATAAATTTATTTATTTCTGTTATTATATTTAATCTGTTTATCTTAGATATAATCAAGTAAGTCAGATCTTTTAGTTAAGATAGACCGGGCTTATAACTGTTTGCTTGGCCCAGAGGTGCTAGTCTGAAAAAAGAAAATAGTCTAGCAGAGCTAGACTAAATAAAAAAAATATTAATTAAATTAGAAAGTAAATAGATTTAATAAATAATATAATACTAGATTTAAAGAGATAATAATACTAGTCTAGATTAGAAAACTAGATATTAAATTAATAAAAATAAATATAATAAATAAACTTATTAAAAAAAAGTAAATATTACTTTTTAAATAAAAAATAATTTTTTTTTACTTCAGCTAGAGAGTAAAATATTTTATTTATTATTTTTAATAAATAATTCTAGATTAAAGTTATAAATTATTAATTTAATTATTAAATAAAATAAATAAAATTAAAATTAATAATTGAATATTTATATATAAAGATTTTATAATAAGATTTTATAATAATTTATTTTTTTTATTTTTCTAGACTTAAATTTCTATATAATTTATATGTGAATTTCAGCTAAATTAGATATTTTTAAAAAGAGTTATTTTCTGATATTTAAATAAAAATTTAATAAGTCAGAAATCCAGCTTCCCAGTTGATATTAAAAAATAAAAATGTTTTATAATTAAAAAAAATATAAAAACTTATTAAATTTACGAATATTTATTATTAGTTTATACTAAATTTCTTAAAGTTATTTAAATTTTTTTCTTATCTTACTAAGAAGAATATCTAGTTTTAATAAAATAAAAAATATCAGAATAATTTTATTTATTTAAAATTTTTATTTTATACTGAACCAATATTTTTTTTTTTAATTCTATTTAATAAATAATATTAAAAACAGATTTTTTAGAATATAATTTAAAAAACTATTGTTTTAATATAATAAAACCAGTAATTTTTATTTATATATATAGTTTTTTAAATACCTGTCTTTAATAAAAAATAATTATAAAATTTATAATAAAGAATTATTATTAGTTAAAAAATATATAAAAATTTAAAATATAAAAATATATTTTATTAAAAAATTTAAAATAATTATAGATTATAAAAATTTAAAATATTTTTATTTTTTATAAAACTTATTTAAATATTATATTAAATAAAAGTTTTTTTAATAAATTTATTTTATTTAATTTATTATAAAAATATTAAAAATAATTAAATATTTTTTTATAATAAGACTAAAATAATTTAAATAATTAAGATAAATAAATAATTTTATAAATATTCCAGCTACTCTAGCTAGAAAAATATAAAAGAATAATTATTATTAAATTTTTAAAATTAATACTAGCTTTTATAAATATAATTAATTAATAAAAAAATTAAAAAAAGTATAAAATAAAATATTTAAAACTTTATTTTAATATTAAAAATTAAACTCTTTATTTTTAAATATATTATTAACTTTTACAGAATTCTAGTCTTTAAAAAAAAAAATTTATAAAATAATTAGATGTAAATATTTTTAGTTTAATATGATTTAAAATATCCAGAAATTTATATAAAACTATAATATTTATAATAAATCTTAAATTTAATAAAAATAAAAATATAATTTATTAAAAGGTTTTTAATATTTAAATATTTCCAATAAGATATTAGCGTAGATTTTTTTACTAGATTATTTATAAATAAAAATTATATTAAGTTTCTAATAATTTAATAAAAAAACTAATTCTAGTAATTATAAAAAAACTCATATTAAAACTCTAGTTTAAATAATTTTAAATTAATATATTGAATAATATAAATTATTATAAATTATTATACATTGTTATAAATTATTATTTTAGATAAAAACAATACTTATATAATTTTATAAGAATTAAAAAATATTTTTTAATAATTTATTATTTTTAGATTAATAAAATAATTAAGTTAATTAATAGTATTATTAAAATACATATAATATAATTAATCTTAATTTTTATTATTTATAGAACTAGTTATTAATATATAATTATTTATAATTATTAGAATATTTCTTTTTTTTTTAGTTATAGATATAATTTATCTTTTTTTAACTTAATTAGAGATTAATTATGTAAAAAACTCCTGAAGAATCTAATATAAATAAATAAAATTATTATTTATATAATTAAGAAAATTAATAATTAAATATAAATTTAACTTGTATATACATAATAAAAAACCAAAAAATAAATTAATAAACTTTAATTACCTATATTTAAGTATAAGTATTAGAAATATAATGTTCTTTAATTAAATTAAAGAAATATTAAATATATTATTATAAAAGTACTAGAAATCTATTGTATTTATTTAAATAAATTTATTAAGATTTATAATATATTTTATATAAGTTACTAAAACTAGTAGTAATAAATCAGCTATTATTATAATAAATTAGTTATTATTATAATAAATAGATGATTAGTATATTAACTAGATAACAAGATAACTGAAAAATATATTAAAGAATAAATAAGATTGTCTATATCTATAGAATAGATTAATCTTTAAGAACTAGTAGTCTAAGAAAAAATAAACTACTATCTTATCTTCAGTAAAGAAATAAAACATAAAATTTAATAATATTATAATTCAGCAGCTATTTTAAATCTATTATTTATTAATATTTTATTTTAAGAATCTGGATATTCTGATATAGATTAATTTATTAAAAACTAAGCTATCTAGATTAGTCTGAATAATTTTAGAATAATTTAGATAAGAAATTATAATAAAATATAAGAGTAGTAAATAGAATAAGTCTATAAATAAATAATATATCAGGATTATAAAGAATTATATTAGTCAGATAGTTTCTAGTACTTTATTATATATATTATTTTATTATTTTTAATTATATTATTTTAATTTTTAATATATATTTTCTTATTTATTTTAATTTTATTATTAATATTAAAATTAATTCATAATTTTAAATTTTTATTAAACTTATACTACTATATTTTTTATTTTTTAAAAAATTATTTTTATCCAATTTTTAAAATAATTAATTGTTATTTTAAATCTCTTTTAACTTTTATTTATTTCAGATTATAGATTCTTTAGTTTTTTTTATTATTTATTATAATTGTTAATAAAAATAAACTACTTTAATTTATTAATTTATTATCTAATTATTTTAATTAATAAAAAAAGATTTTATAATATTATTAAATTCTGTTTATTATATATAAAATTTTTTAAATAAAAAAAATAAAATTATTACTAAATATATTTTATAATAAAATAATTAAAAGAATTTATAATATTATTTTTTTATAAATAAATATTTATTATATTTAATATCTGAATAAATTTAAATTATTTATTTTTATAAATATTATTTTTTTTTATTATAAATAATTAAGATTATAAAAAAATCATTTTAAATTTTATACTAGTATAAAGAATTTATAATAAAATAATATCTTATAAAATCTATATTATTACTTTTTTAATTTTTTTATTATATTTAAAATTTTTATAATTATTAATTATATGATTTGTTTATTATTTTAAAAATAAATATATATATATAAATAATAAGTTATTTTTATTTTTAAATAAAAAATTAAAATTATAAAATTTATTTTAAATATTTTTTTAAATCTGATAAGAAAAATTAGTATATTCTTATTAATTAAATTATTTTAAAAATTTTAGAATAATAATTTATAAAATAATAAATATTATTATATATATAATATTATAAAAAAGTTTTTAAATAAAATTTTAATTATAATTTATAAATATTTTTTAAATATTTTATTTTAATATTTTTAAAAATATTATTTATTTTTATATTTTTTTATATTATAATTTTTTTACTTATATTTTTATATATTAAAATAAATATAAAATGTTTATAAATTTTAATTATATTATTAATATATTTATTTAAATTAAATTATTATATTAAATTATTATATTAAATTATTATATTAAATTATTATATTAAATTATTATATTAAATTATTATATTAAATTATAAAATATTAGTATTTTAAATTAATATTAAAATTTATTATTTTTTAGAAATTTATTATTAATATTTTAATATGATTTTTATTTATATATAAGATTTATATAATTAATAATAATAAATATTTTTTAAAATATATATTCTAGATTAGTAATTTATTTTTATTCTTATTAAAATTTAAAATTTAATATTAAATAAATTCTAATAAAAATTAATAATATTTTATGAATATCTTATTAGAAGAATAATTATCTAATAAATATATAAGTTTTATTATAAATTATTAGATTTTTTTTAATAATAGAAAAAATATTTAAAACTTATTTAAAATTAGTTTTTTTATTAATAGTTTCTAGTTTATTAATAGTTTTAAAAAGTAATTTTTTTTAAATAATTAAAAAAAGAATTAGAATATAATAAAATCTATTTATTAAAATAAAAATTTTATTTACTAGATAAGAAAATAATTAAAAAAAATATATTAAAAAATAAATAAAATAATTTATATTTATAGAGTAAACTAATCTTTAAAAATTAGTAATTTAAAAAAAATAAACTATTATCTAATTTTAATAAAAACATAAAAATTAATAATAAATAATATTATAATTCAGCAGCTATTCTAAATCTATTATCTATTAGTCTCTTATTCTAAAAATCTGAATTATCTGAGACAGATTATTCTATTATATAAATAAATTTTTATAAATATAGTTTCTCATATTTTATATAAATAAATAGAGTTTTAATAAATTATTTTATAAATTTTAATAATAAAATTATAAAAAATAAAGTCTAGATAATATAAAAAAAATATTTTTTTTTAAAATTAAAAATATTAATATATTTATTTAAGATATTGTTACTATTTTAATATTTAATATTTTTTATAAATAGATATATCTGTAAGAATTTATAGATTATATATTATCTTATCTGAGTAGTATAACCGATCCTGTAGCCTTTACAGGGGCTGGTCTTCCAGCATAGGTGATCCTTGCAATATATAGTAGTATCACGAGGGTTGAAAGGATTATGATCCTTACAACGGGACCTCGCCCAGGCAGCTGGTAATATATAACTTTCAGGCAGTGGCAGTAGTATATCAGTTAGTATTAATATTTATTTTCTTTTTAATTCAGAAGATAAAGTATCTGATATCAGAGCAGTTATCTTTAAATTCATTAAAATTAAATAAATATTTAGGAAAAGAAATAGAGATAAAAAATCTAGAAATAATTAATATAATTATTTTTATTAAAATAGGTGCAGGATTCTTAATAATAAAAACAGGCTAACAGCTTCAGGGATTAATACAGAAATATTTATTATAAAAATAATAATTCTAATTAAATATTTTTTTATAATAATCTTTTTAATTTTTAACTAGCTACTCAGTCAGGCTATTTTCAGATTTATAAATAAGATATAATTTAAAGAATTAGAACAGGATTAAAAATAGACAGAAAGATAAGCGGTTATATATTATATACAAAACAGTCAGGACAGGCAGTAATGGGTAGAGCAGGTAGAATAAGTAGAACAGATAAAACAGATAGAATAAATAGAACAGATAAGACAGGTATACTAGGTTCGTACTGTAATATTAACTATACTTTATAATTAAAACATAAATTAGAATATTATCTTATATAAAATAAGATAATTTTTTTAATAAATTTTATTATAATATAGAAAAATATATTACTAATATTTAATTAAATTTATTATTTTATATTATTTTTTCTTTTAAAATATCTAGCTATTATTATACTAGATTTTCTCAGTTATATAATTAATTTTAATTTTTTTTTTAAAAAATAAGTAATATAAATTAGTTTATAATCTTTATTAGTATTTGATATTTTATCTAATTAAAGAATTTTAGATTAATTTTATAAATCTATTATTAATATTAAAAAGTAAAAATTAATTATTTAGCTTAATTTAAAAAAAAAAATTTAGACTAATATTTATATAAATAAAATAAAGAAAATTTATTTTATTTATAATATTAATAAATAGTAATTTTTAATTATAAGATATAGAGATAATCCAGACTATAATAATTTTAAAATTAAGATTTTTATATAATAGAAATACTGGGGCTTTTTATTATAGTTAGTAGTAAAAAATATAATAAACAGTCTAATAAAATATTTTAAAAATTAAGAAGATATTTTTGTATTTAAAGTCTACTTTATAAAGAATAGTAATATTTTAATAATGTTTATTTAATAAAAAATAATTATCAGATTTATTTTTATACAGAATATCAGGATTCAGGATTATTATAAAAATTAGAATCAGATAAAAAAGATGTTTTATTAATTATAGAAATAAAAGTTTAATATTATTAAAAATTTTTATTCTAGTTTAGCTATTTAAAATACTAAAAATAAATTAGTATAGAGTAGATAGAGCTATTTTATAATCTTTATTTAAATTTTTTTTTTTAATTTAGTAAATTAGTATATAGAATCAGATTTTTTATTCTAAGATTTAAAGATTTTATAATTCTGGCTGCTATTATGATATATTATATATAGCTTTATAATCTTTCTAAAAAGGAAACTGAATATATAATATAAAAAGATAGTAAGAATACTAGTGGTAGGTAGCTGTAGAAGAACCTCGGAGAATTGTAAAATATGTGGCCAGAGAGGGTAAGTACTCCTGGTCAAAGAAGAAAAACTTGGAAGTGTTGTATATTGTGCTCCGCATTCTTCTACTCCAGTACTCTATTAATTGGGCTTACTGGTAACATAAGGCTACCTAGATACTAGGTAGGTGCGGAGTACAGATAGATTGATCTCGTCGGCTTCGTGAATCGGGAGGGCTCCATGGAGAGTAGTAGTACGGAGTACGCAGTGATAAAGGTAGGTACCGACCTACCTAAGGTGTACTACTACGGACTAGATATGTAAGGTCGTACTTAGGTAGTTCTCCGTACATAAAGGGCAAACTCCACCCCTGCTCCATACCGAGGTTCTGTGTTGGAACTAGTGCGTGATCGGCGCCGATATACGTACAGACAATAGATGTATTTATTGATGGTATGCCGCGGGGCCCCTATCCCTTTCCTTCCCTTTTCCCAGGTGACTTCAAATACCGCCAGTACTATTGTTTGAGATCCTGCACACTGCTCTTTTGGGCGCTTTTGCTTCCAGTCTCCCAGCGCTGAAACTTCAGCGGCCCCGCCTACTAGCAATGGCCGTAACCGAAGACAGGCGGAAGTCCGTGCTGATCACAGGGTAGGTTTTAACAAGGATAGATATATCCGGACCTCGACCGCCATATAATGATATGGAAGCTTTGCATGGAGTGACCAGACAGTCCTAATAGGCTTATATCTCTACAGGTGCTCTCCCGGTGGCATAGGAAATTCACTTGCACGTGAGTTTCATCGACATGGCCTCCGAGTATTCGCCACAGCCCGAGAAACAAAGACGATTGAAGACCTAGCAGCCCTTGGAGTTGAGACCTTGGGTCTTGTTGTGGATGACGAAAAAAGCGTTCGGCAATGCTTTGCGGAGGTGAAAGCAAAGCTTGGTGAGAGGGGGCTAAACTACCTTGTCAATAATGCGTAAGTATACCCTCTCCAGGATAGTTATAGCATGGGTTGACAAAACTATCAGGGGGCGAAGTAAGTCTTCGCCGAATGACCGTCTCAAATTCACCCAGAAGGGGGGATTATTCCTAACGTTCGATAGATTATACTGTGCCAGCCATGGATGTTGAGCTTTCCGAAGCCCGCGCGACCTTCGAAACGAACTTTTTTTCTGTCATATGTATATGCAAAACTTTCCTGCCACTTCTTATGAAGACCAAAGGAACCATTGTGCAGATTGGGTCTGTTGCCGGGGTTAGTGTATCCAGCGAGAATCCTGAGTGAGCCGTATGTGCCGATACTAGCTCAGATTATTCCCTACGTTTTCGGATCCGTGTATAACGCCTCTAAAGCTGCGTTGCACTCATTCAGCGACTCCCTACGTGTGGAGCTAGCACCGTTTGGGTAAGAATCACACCATCTTTTCCCAGATCCATCAATTAATATCAAGTATTGTAGAGTGAATGTGACAACTATTGTGACCGGGGGAGTAGAATCTCGCATCGCTCGTGCCAAACGTACACTGGTACCTGGCTCGATCTACGCTCCGATTGAGGATGAGTATGATCGGCGCGTAACCCATAGTCAGGATGGGGCCATGCCACATGCCGCATACGCCCGGAGTGTTGTCACGCAGATTTTGTATGGATCCGCACCATGGCGTTGGATTTGGCCGTGGGCGCAAGGCCAGAAAAGCTGGATCTGGGAAGGCAACAAGAGTTGGATAATTTGGTTCCTTGTGGGAGGATGGGCGTGGAATGGCCTGTTTCAGAGCGTCATGACACGGATGTTCCAGCTTCACAGACTGAGGAAGACGGCTGGGTGATCCTTTTCCATCTGGTCTGGGTGTGTTTGCCATTTCCTGGGGACGTTATCTAATGCCTATCACCATGTAAACGATTTGCCATATCTGACCTTGTTGTAGTTGGCATTTGGAGTAGTGTACTATGTACCATCTGCCACGAAGCACTAGTAGTGCCGACGCCGTTCCGTGATATTCGCGTCGGAACCCGCGCTGCTGAATCATCCTGAGACGCACGCTGGTTGGCCCGTCAGGTGACCAACTCCCAATGGCTACCGCCCCGTTCTCTCTGAAGGCAATATCATCCCGAGAAGCGCAGCCGCGAAAAAGAAAGCTGTTCTCCCATCACCACCAAATACTTCCTCTGTCTTCCGCATTACCTTGCCTTGGAGGATACCCTTGCCCTTGAAATTCCTCGCCTCTTGACGAGCCCTTTCTGATCTCTCTCCCCTCCTTATCCCAAACTGAGATTTCAACATGTTCAAGCTTGCGCGCAGCAGACCGGTTACGGCAGCTCTGAGGGCTGCGACGGTAAGATTCCCTGGCCAACGTTGGCCGGCGCAACGTTCCATCTTACTCCTTCAGGGTCAAGGCTTATTGCTGACATACTGGTCGACCGTAGGAGTCTTCCGTCCAGCCCCGCTTGGCTCAGCAACAGAGGAACTTGTCGATTCACGAATACCTGTCCGCGAATCTCCTCAAATCGGTGCGTCGGACACCCAGGGACTTGTTATAATCTCGCCTCGCAATTTTCACTGATAGCAGTCTACAGTATGGTGTAGGAATGCCTAAGGGCGAGGTCGCTCGCTCAGCGGAGGAAGCTGAAGCCGTTGCTAAATCCCTCGGTACGTTTTAATCCGATATCCCCATCCGTGGTGCAGACGCTTAGATGCGAACGAAATCCCAGGAAACGACGACATGGTCATTAAGGCTCAGGTCCTCGCCGGTGGTCGTGGTAAGGGATCCTTTGACAATGGCCTTAAGGGTGGTGTGCGCGTGATCTACTCGTGAGTGTGACCCGCCTTGTTCCGGCCATTCTCCTGCTGACAAGTACAAATTTTCAGGCCTACCGAGGCCAAGATGTTTGCTGGCCAGATGATCGGACAAAAGCTCATTACCAAGCAAACTGGTGCTGGCGGTCGTCTTTGTAGCTCTGTGTACATTTGTGAGCGCAAGTTTGCTCGTCGCGAGTTCTACCTGGCCGTTCTCATGGACCGCCAGTCCCAGGCTCCTGTTATTGTTGCCTCGTCTCAAGGTGGTATGGACATTGAGGCCGTTGCGAAGGAGAACCCCGAAGCCATTATCACCACTCCCATTGATATTAATGTTGGAGTCACCGATGCGATTGCCACGAAGATCGCTACCGAACTCGGCTTCTCCGAGCAGTGCATCGAGGAGGCCAAGGACACCATTCAGAAACTCTACAAGGTCTTCATGGATAAGGATGCTACCCAGATTGAGATCAACCCCCTGTCTGAGACTTCCGACCACAAGGTCATGGCCATGGACGCCAAGTTGGCCTTTGATGACAATGCCGACTTCAGGCAAAAGGAGGTGTTCTCCTGGAGAGACACCACCCAGGAAGATGCCGACGAAGTCAAGGCTGCGACGTGAGACCCCTGGCCCATGGAAGGTTGAAAGAATCAACGTTCTAATTCACGATGCAGGCACGGATTGAACTTCATCAAGCTGGATGGTGACATTGGATGCCTAGGTACGGATCCCCAAGGGCTATTTATTATCATACTTGATCTGGTTACCTGCTAACTGTAATTGTAGTCAACGGTGCCGGTCTTGCTATGGCCACTATGGACATCATCAAGCTCAATGGTGGTGCCCCCGCCAACTTCCTCGATGTCGGTGGTGGTGCCACTCCGGCCGCTATCAAGTCTGCCTTCGAGCTTATTACCAGTGACCCCAAGGTGACGGCCATCTTTGTCAACATCTTCGGTGGTATTGTCCGCTGCGATGCCATCGCTCAAGGGTTGATCAACGTTGTGCAGGAGATGGGCCTGCGCACTCCTATTGTTGCGCGCTTGCAGGGTACTAACATGGAGCAGGCTCACAAGCTGGTATGGATTCTCCAACGTGCTTCGGATGAATTTCCCAAGAAGAGGACATGACGAGCTGACATGACTGTGTTGTGTAGATTAACGAGTCTGGCCTCAAGATCTTCTCTATCGAGGATCTCCAGAGTGCTGCCGAAAAGTCTGTTCAATTCTCGAAGGTCGTTAAGATGGCCCGTGAGATTGACGTTGGTGTTGAATTTACCCTCGGTATCTAATATCCGAGTCGGATTCTAGATGCGTGCGTCACCTTGTCTGCTGCTCCACTGCCCTTTTTGGGCCATTCCCCCATCTCTTTTTATACTTTCTTCCCCATGGTCGGGAGTCAACATGATTCATGTTCGACGATGCAAGGAGATGCAAAGCAATTAACCCATGATGGCCACTGGTCTTGCTTAGGATACGATGCTAACCCATTGCCGCTGTCCAGAGTATGATCGGCCGCAGGGAAGCTTGAACAAGTTGTTATAATGGTAGAATTGAGACAGATCTAGGCAAGAGTGTGAAAGGGTTTTCCATAGAGAGTATTGATGGTCCTGTATATTGTCCATTTTTAGGTCCATTTTCTTTTGTTAATGTATTTCTCCTTGGTGTTGAGCGTGTCCCGAGTTGGAAACGAGAGAGATAGTGGTAAGCTATTCTGACAAACACCGATATTCCGGAGTAGGATAATCTGGAATTGAACCTCGGTATTAAAGCCCGATTATCTTCAAGTGACTGAAGCTGGAACGGCAGTCGCATAAATTGCTATATCTCCAAACCCCCACACTTTCACATCAGTTTCGTCAATCAACAAGACAAAATCCCGATCACCCCGGAGAGCGAAGCGGTTGGAATACGAATAAACTCTGGCCGTGGCTTCTCTAGGCAACCCAGGATCCATGGCTTTGGCTGGGCGATGAGAAATGGGAGATGCCGGTTCAGATACCCAAATGACGGGTTTACCCCGGTCGTTTTTCACATAGTACAGGATGCCCCGATCCACGGCTGCTATGCACAAGGGATGGTAAGGCGTGTCCTCTGGGCTTAGAACATGCAAGCACACCTCGTCAGATTGTGGATCATAGGTAGCCACAACGACATACCCAGTATTGGTGGACGTCACACTGGATGAGGGTAGTTCACATGAGATAATCGCTAATCGGCTAGTGGCGTTGTTCGATATATTGTGTAACGTCACAAGACGCCAGTCAAACTCTGTGGGGAATGGCAGCTGTAACATATAGGAGAATAGGCGGACGGCACATCCAAGATCATTGAGTGTGTATTTTACGACGCGTAGTATGTCATTATGGCAAGACTGAACCTGGTGGTTCAGTGAAACTTGGTCTCGCACAGCATTGTTCTTTTCAAGGTGAAGGGTAGTCAGGCTGTTGCTAGCCGATTGTAGGCCGATGAGAGCTAGGTCGGGTGCAACTTCGATGCTGCGTGTCACTTGAGTGTCCATGTCCCAGTAGATGATAGAGTCATTCCCAGCGACCGAGGGGTAGGTAAAGCCCAGAGCAACCTTAAAACCATGGACAACAAACGCTCGAAAGTGAAGAGCTGGGATGCGAAACGAAGCATGGTCTCCCGTTTCAAGATTCCAGGCATGACAGTATCTAGACGCAGATGAGCTACAATTCCACTCGCAAGTAGATCGAGACAGACGACGTCATCTTGCTTTCAGCCTCGGTTCATAATACTTACGCACGTACGCTGATGGCTACAACCATGGACTCGGAGAGACGCACGTCTCTGAAAGATTCTCGGTTTTCGGTGCAAAAGCTCTGGGCTGTGTGCTTGCGGAGGTCGTGTACGGCAATGTGAGTGGTGCTCTTCAGCCACGCATACTTTCCATTGGCATAGTCCAGACAATCTAAATTTGGACCATGTGGCGGGGGGAGACCTCCATCCTGAAGCTTGCAGATGGGCAGGCCACGTTCCAGACGCAGCCTCTGTTTGGCATACTGGGTAAACTGGTCCGCTGCGACATGGATGCCTATAGACTCAGTGTACTGCTGGTATACTGTTCCGCGGACCAGGTCTGAAGACAGTAATAGATGCCACTTTCTAGAGACCTGACGACGTGTAAATCACATCAGTCTCGCCAAACTATCGATGACCCATGCCAGTAAGTAGCTTACTCTTTGAAGTATGTGAAGCTCGGCGAAGCCAATATGCCGAGCGATCTGAACTGCAACCTCTGGTGGAGATTCGCCAAGGATATCTTTCTGGAAGGACCGTTGATTGATACGCACTTGTACATCACGCCATTCGTGTGGATTAAGTTGGTTGAGGATCTGATGATACCTATTTTTGTACCGGATGAGTTGAATGGCCAGTTATCAGAAAAAGGGAAGATGTGGGTGCCAGGGCGCATACGCAGCTTGTCGAGCTGATTTGGAAGGGAGCAGAGAGAACAAAGAGATGATTTGCTGGATGTTGGAGGAGTCTGATGGATCCATGGCTCACGGAAGCCCAGTTGGGACCGTCTCTTACTGGGGAGGAGAAGAGGCGAAAGTGGAAGAGAGAGAGAGAGAGAGACCGGGAGGGGGCGGCATGCAGGGGCCGGAACGACGACTCAGCATCCATCTCTTTTCTTCACTTCTACTCCTTCAACAGCATCAATATCAAGGTGGATGGGCAGCAACCGCTCTTTTGGGCTCCTCTCTCAAGTTCTAGTCTGTCTTCCTAACCATTGCGATTTACTTCTGTTGGAAGATGTAGCAGTAGCAGTATCAGTAATGATACCAGGGAGCAACTCGGTCCGGGTTTGATATACAGAACCAGCAGCGATCGGAAGGCAAACTCAAAGACCGGGAAAGAAAAGGGAAAGAAGGGGAGAAAGCGAAATAGGCTGTGAGCTGACCAATCGAGATGCTCACGATGCTTCGGGAAGCGGAGACGCTTCATGACTGGTGTTGATCCTCAGTTCATCTGGTCCAGACTCGAGAGCTTCTCGCCTTCGATCCCATCCATCAATCTGTCCGTTCACCTCCCATCCTCCTTCTGTCTTTCCCTTTGCCTCTTTCTCTCCCTCTCCCTCTCCGCCTCTCGCTCACCCTCCTCCCTCCGAAGCCCGGTCGACACCTACATCGGGGGTGCTGCTGTTCAGGGACCTGGCTGTTCCCATCGCCACTCTTCTTCATATCGCGCCGATTGATTTTCTATACTAGACAGTGTCTGATTGGTATTCCTTGATCCATTCATTTTTAGTTTCATTTTCCCCCCATTGCCTTTTCTTTCCCATCCTTTCCTTTCCTTCCCTTGTGCTTTCGATAATAATAATTATATTATTAATTCCGATATTGTCATTCTATTTTCTTTTTTTGCTCGCTCGCTTTCCCTACTTCCTACCTTTTTCCATTCCTTCCCCCCCTTTTTTTTCTTTGGGAGGGGGGGCTTCTGTATCTTGAAAAACAAAGGTGAAAGGGGAAAAAGAAGCAGAAACAGAAGCAGAAGCAGAAGCAGAAGACCGCCCGCCCGATCGATCGACCGACCGACCGACCGACCGACCGACGCAATTTCCGCCTTCTCTCCTGCGGCTCCTCCTCGGCTGCCGTCAACCTTTTCTCCTCCCCTGTTCCGCCGCGCGAGATGAGCGGTCTCGCCGATCCCCCGTCTAGGAATCTTCTCATAGCTGGTGGTACTATCGATGCGCCGGGCAAGACCCGAAAAATTCCTGTCCTCGCCTCCTCCGTTCCAACTTCCACCCAGTCCACCGGTGATCCCATGGAAGTCACTCCTGCCTCGGGCGCTGCGCCCCCCGTCCATAGCAGTCCCGATAGCGATCGAGTGGGCGCAAACATCACCACGACCACCTCCAATGGCTCTGCTGAACCCGCAAATGTGAACCATCATGCTCCTCCCATTCAGGCCATCGGAGCTGCCGCCGCAGCTCAACAGCCCAAGGTCGTCCAGACCGCTTTCATCCATAAGCTCTACAAGTACGTCGGCGGGCTGCCAACGATTTTAACCCCCCCCCTTTCCCTATTGCGAATGCAGCGGCTGATAACGCTGCGCAGTATGCTGGAAGACCCTGGTATCCAACACCTCATATCGTGGTCGAGTACGAACGATAGCTTTGTTATGTCCCCTACCTCTGAATTCTCTAAAGTCCTCGCGTTGGTCTCCCCTCCTTTTTCGCCCATCACGATCGTCAGCCTAGTTGTTAACGAATTAACCAGCCAATACTTCAAGCATACCAACATATCATCCTTTGTCAGACAACTGAACATGTACGGATTTCATAAAGGTATGCTGGCTCAGACAGCAGATGCTTACCCGCACCGTTATTGATGTACATGGAACCCAGTGAGCGACGTGTTTCATACCGGTTCTCCTGACTCCGCGTTGTGGGAGTTCAAACACGGCAATGGCAATTTCAAACGGGGTGACCTCGTCGGATTACGGGAAATCAAGCGGCGTGCTTCCCGTCATGCGTTAATTCATCGTGACTCGTTCCCAGGCCACAAAACCGCTGCTTCTCAACCTGGAACCCCAGTTGAGCCTGTGCCAGATGCCACCGAGGCACGCTTGATGAATCTAGAACACTCAATGTACGACATGCACGCCCGTTTGAGTCGCGCTGAAGAAGGCAATGTAACGCTCAATGCGAGGTGTCAAGCAATGACCGAGAGTTTAACAAGATGTCATCACGTAAGTTGAGTGACCTCAGATCTTCGTGTGTTGGCGATGATGCTAATCTGTGCTGTGGCTCAGTGGACTCTCTCGATCTCACGGGTTCTACGAGGCATGATTCCAGATCGCGAGAGCATTCTATACCGAGATGGTAAGTTTTGCCGTTAAACGCTCCAATTACTTTTCCTAACCATAAGAAGTGGCCAGCATGCAGGCAGAACTGGAGAAGCATCTCGATGCGGTTCGAGCTCTGGAGCATCCTCCAGACCCGTATTTGACCGTTCGACAACCCTACGTCGCCAACATAGCTGTTGATACAGGACCGCCACTGTCTCCGCGCCAAATACCTCAAGAAGATGGCCGCCGCCCATCGATGATGGATGCGTCAAGGCCCAACATGATTCGACCACCCGTGCCTCCCCATCTAGCTGTCTCCCCTCGCCGGTACGGCTCTATTGGGACAGGAAACTCTTCCCCGAACTATAGCCGCCCACAAGTCCCATCCGTCATCACGCCGCAACACCCCGTGCCTCATCCTCTGTCCTCTGTATCCTCTCCCCCAGGACCAAACCTCGCTCGTCGACACACTTCGGCAGATATCAGACAGCACGGTTGGCCGCCACCGGGGATATCGCCTTTCCCCTCTTCTCACGCGCCAACGAGTCCTTGGTCCCCGTCGCGACATAGGACTCCAACATCGAGCGAACAGCAAGTTCGGGATGTGCTGGCCCAGTATGAGATGGGCGCGCCACGACGTCTTCAGGAAACTTCTCGACACGCCACTCCACCTCTACACCCTGATCAAGCCGTCACCACTGATAATGGTTGGTCTCTAGGGCCCAGGTTTCCTCGTCACGAATCATCCTTGCCCGCAACCCGACGGTCTAGCATGGCAAGCAATGTTCATTCCCTTCTCAACCCAGCCGACACCGTGGAACGGCCAGATGAAGACCAGCACGCCATGGCTGACGATAGAAAACGAAAGCGGTTGGAATAGACACCGAGGGCGTACCTTGATGATTTTGCCCAGGTCGGCCCCCGAGGATTCCCGCGAGGGTATTATTGGGTTGGTTGGGGTGTCGTACCCCCTACCAAGGACCCGGGGCTGTTGGGCCTTTTTTCCCAGTGGCGCATGTTTTTTTCTGGATGGGGGGAAATGAAAAAGGAAAGGAAAAGCGAATCGAGATAAAAGAAGCACGCCCTCCATCACCCTTCATTTCTGGACTGATACTGCATCATCTGGAGTATTGCCCATTTGTAATTTCTGTGTTTATTTTCTTCTGGGTGGGAGCATCTACTGTACAATTGATACATCATCCGTGGGCCTCAGCTACCTGACCTTGCTGGGTATGGTTTGGATGGAACTAATATTCTTTTCTCAGATAGCATGAATGTCGGGGTATATTTGATGTGGGCCCAATTTCGCATCAGACATACTGGGGTTTCCTATCCCGCTGCATGCCGTTGCTGCTTTTTTCTATGATGACGGGGTGGCCTTGCACAGACCAACGTTCCGGGGCTTAGCTACCGCATATGTTATTATATTATATACCCTGGGTTGGGTGGTTCACAATATTGCTGGGGTATAGTAATTTAGAATCGCAAATCAAAAATGATATCCTACTGTAAGGATATACTTTAGTTCTTGAGGCTACACTCACAAGTTCCACTAAAACAGTACGTCGTGGGTAAATTGGTCTCTAAATTATACCTAAATGTATCCCACTGGTGGTGCCCTTTATGATCGATCATGAATGAATATTTCATTTCTTCTTTCTTTTCTTCGACCGCTCGGCCAAGATCTCATCTAAGAAACTTGTGGCCTTCTTTCTTCCTCTTGACGGTTGTAGCGATGGTCCCGTCTGCTGACCATGCCTATCGGTTGGGTCGCCATTGCCATCATCAGAGGGACTGGTTCGTTTCGTTTCGTTGTCTCGATCGACGGATGGCTCGGAAACCGGCGGTATCCAAGAATCAACCTTCCGCTTCTTACCAGAGGCAATGTTTTTTTTCCCTACTAATGATGTTCTCCCTTCCTCCTCGTCCTCGTCCTCTTCCAGGCCTTTTGCGGTACTGGACGATGCTCCGTTCACCGTATGTCGACCTGCGGAACCAGCGCTAGCGGGTGTATTCCCCTTTGTAGAAGAAGCAGTGGCCATGACTTTTTTATAATTCCTCCCGAGAAGCTGCCTTCTTAATTTATCATTCGAATCGAGTTCGGTACGGTTCCAGCTTCCATCCGCGGCTTTGGTGGGGAGTGGTGCCCCTACTCCGAGACTGTGTTGCGCTGTGTTAGCGTGGCTCATGATATGGCAAACACTTTCCCCCTAGATTTGGTGCACGTACGTCTCTGGCACAGCCGTGAAAATCTCATCTTCTTCTCGTTGTAGCTCTTCCTCCGATTTGATATTGGCTTGGTCTTCCGTCGTTGATGAGGGGAGCCACGATGCAACGAGCCGCTGACTCCGGGCCAGAGCCACGTTGGCTTTATTTAAGATTATTTCCGTCTTCGCCCTGGACGTTGCCATTGTGATGCGGTATCTTGTCGCTTGGGAGGATATGTGTGGTACGGGATTGTTGGCTTCCTGCGGGCAGACCGGGAACATTTTTGGCGATAGCGAGGCGGAGCATGCCAGCAGAACCTATCAAGTGAAGCTCACCGCCTGCCTTAATTATCGAGATCTCTCTTTTGCATCAGCTCGAGATCTTACATGATTACACAGTATAGATCGTCAGGCATCTTTGAGGGACTCGACATAACCACCTTCGACGATAGTTGCAGTTGAGATGTCTCCAAGGAAAATCATTGGGCATTATATATTCTACGTCTAATGGTCTATCTACCCTTGTGTCCATCAACTAGACAACTGGTACCAACCGATTCTACCGACCTTATGCAACACAGCGTAACCGTCCATCTTGGGGGAATTAAATGATTTGTCATGTGCTGGATTCCTCCTGATGTCTCTGTTTCAACTTCTTCTCTATCTTCATGAATTCCCGGATTCCAACGGGGATATTGGCGAACAAGTCTTCGCCCGAATCCGACACAGACCAGTTCGTCTCACTGCCACCACCATCGTCGTCCATGCTTCTGCTGGCCGTGGTGACTTCAGTTCTCGGTGTGTGCCGCATGTCTGTAGCGCCACTTATCGTCATCCCCTTCGCCTTAGCCTGTTCTAGTCTTCCGGCCCACTCCTCGAGCTCGTCACGATAGTCGTCCCATACACAGTGGACACAACCACTCATGCAGCAATTGTCAGGCTCCTCCGGTCGTGGGGGGAGCACTACTCCATTTATAGTTTTCCATGTCGCGTTGGGCGTTGAGCCGGGGTTGTAGCGAGATGTGCGGCCCGGCCCTGCCAACCGAGTACCAAAGACGATCGCCATTCTCTCTTGCGGCGTTTGCGGCTCTGGGGGCGTCGGCTGGGCGGGCTGTTCAGGCCGGTGCAATGGTGTCACTTGAAGCCGGTAGGGAGAGGGAGTGGAGAGAATGTCGTAGTAATAACCCGACAGCGGATGCGCCTGAAAGGCCTCTGAGTCACCCCCCCGGGCCTTTCCATCGTGGAGAGTGGCGCACCCGTGAGCGGAGATGCGGCGGGGAGGCGGATAGATGGCTGGTGGTCGGACTAAAAGCGACGGACTTGAGAGACGGGAATTGATTGGGTAGCAGGCCCATCGTCTGAAGAGCGACGGGGGAATTGCTATGCAAGGATGCTCCATGGTAGTGGTCAAACAGAAGCGCAGGGCTGGGGAAGAAACGCGGCGCGGGAAACCCGCGGCGGTTATGTCATTATTCAAACCCACCCGGCAAACAATGCAAACCGCCCAAGTTGTTGCTGTTGATCGCCCGGCGAAGCTCCAAGGCTTCCTCGTCCTCGTCTTCGTCCTTGTTTTCTCTCCGGAGGCCCTGGTTCTACAGAGCACGGTTACTCTTGGTTTCCGTCTCATATTTGCACCTGCAAGAAATCCGGCGACCTGGAGGCGATTGCTGCCAACACGTTGCAAATGAACCCCCCGCCCCCCCTTCGAGATGACCCTCAACAAGAACGGCAACGCGCCGCCCAGCGTGGCTCGTATCAAGCCCCAACGCGAGCAAGTCTAGCAAGGTCCAATTCCACGATTCTTGACCGAACAGCTAGTCTATCGCCTACAAGAAGCTCGCGAAAAGCGAAAAGCGGCATGAGTGCGCTGGGTTTGCGAGACAGGAAGGCTCTCAGGCCATCATCGACCTCTGCCGCTAGCCCTCTGGATCATCTCAAGCGAAAAAGGCAGTCGCCTGTATCTTCCTTCTCCGGTCGGCGATCCAGTGGACTGGGAGCTTTTGCCGCACCCCCGAGACGGGTCTCGACGAGGATCACAGCCTCCGACCTAATATTCCGGTCGCCAGCTGCGACTCAAGAAATTAGAGAGGAATCCACACTGACCGATACGCCAGAGAACCAATTGGCATCTGAATTAGACAGTGCCACTGGTCATGTGGGCTTGAACGGCGATTTCAATCAGCCTTCTTTCCACCAAATACTCGATGAACCGGATCTTCCTCCAACACCGACTCAGTTGGGCCTGGAAAGGCCTCCCGGGCGGCCGAAGGGGATTTTGAGCAGTAGCCCTAACTCTCAACAAGGGCACTGGGGGATTCGGAATACGGATGGTCCAGATCAAACTCCATCGAAACTCAGGAGTGTCGACTACGGCGAAGCAGAAGGATCAGCGGAATCAGGGTTTGTGTTGGATCGTGTGTCCGTTCCGGAACTAGCCCCGAAGAAACGAAAACTACGAAGTGTGCTTCTCTCTGAAGTGCAGCAGCTGAAGAGGGAACTTGTGGAACTGGAGGCATGGTCGAAAGATCTGGGTCAAGTTAGCGATGATCAGGATGACGATAACGACCGTGATTTAACCAGATTAATGTACATTCCCCAACCGTTGCAGTGCTGACGGCCGCTGACCAGTAACTAGTGCTTTGCTCGCAGCCGTCAATCCTACACAGCGGGCCTCAGCGGCCGCTCGTTCGAATAATGCCTCAATATCGTCCATAATATCCTCCTTGCTCCCTTTCGCTGCTAAGGGACCTCCAACGCCTCCACTAGAGGCCTTTCCGGCAAACGAATTCGCGCTTGAAGCCCATACACAAACAAGACCATTTTTCACAGCTTTGGCCCCATTGAATCTTACGGCGTTTTCGAATTCAATGCCCAGATCAACACCCGACCTCGTGGAAAGACACACCCTCTCATTTTCCCCTCCACCTCCCTTCCCTTCCATTCGCTACAAAACCTCTGTGAATTATGATGTTAATCCCGAAGTACGAAGCTTGATATCAGTATCGGTGTCATCGCTAAGCGAAAATGGAGACTCGAGGATGCCGGAGTATCTGCGGCGATGGATAGAGGCCAGGCTTGCGAACCCGCTACTCAGGCTGGATGTCACAGGGCTTTGCTGGGGCATCAACCGCTACTGGGAGGCTTCAGTATCGCGGGCTGAACTATGGTCACGTATGGAAAGGCAACATGCAGAGTTTGTCCCTGACCACACACAGCTCAACAACGGTGTGGTGGTGCAATACGGGCGTAGTAGTCAAACTACCAGCTCAGCTCACCCTCCAAGGTCTCTGAACACATCTGACCTACGACATGTACTACCGCACATTGAGCGGACCTCTATGCTTTTCGAGTCAAGAGAGGGTTCGTTGAAAGTACTTCTGTCATGTGAACTGATCATGGACGAGTGGACATGTGAACCTGAGCTGGCAGCGGACATCAGCGTATCAGTGTTAATTGAATCCGAGGGTGGCTCTAGGCACAAGGTCGAACAAGAATCTAAAAGTTTGTTTCAAGCGATGCTGGAGGAAAATAGGAACAATGACATAGGGAGCAACTTTGACGAAGCCCATGCTGACGTGATAATGCGGGCTACAGAATGTACTTTGAGCGCTTTGTTTGGTCTTGGTGCTGAGGAGTGAGTTGGTCAACTTGGTGCTTTTTCCCCCTAGCGAGGAGTTAGTTACCTGGAATTATGTCACAACCATGGCGTTCCCCAATTCGGGAGTATTGTATGAAGGTCTATGGTTTGTCGGCCGTCATTGATTCATACTGACTAGTTTTACCTTTTTTTTTACTCTCCTTATTTTTTCTTGCTTGTTTTTGCAACCGCAGTCTTGGATACAGACATCGAGTTCTGGAATACGCGAATTATTTACGTAGGAGGCGGATGTAGTCTTAAGAGTCTATAAAACGTTCATGAATGGATGAAGTGTTGTCCTCTATGTGGTTTATAGTTTCAGTGGTCAATGATTGATCAAGAAAGAAATGGAAGCGCAACATTGTAATTAAGAATAGATAGAAGAACTACGTTGCACCGGTAGGTAGGCTATAGCTAAAGGGTCATACAACGGGACAAAAAAAATCATAGACATCGTCCTTTATTGATCGTTCCAATGACATGTAAGCTCGCCCAACGCCCATGCATGCTTCAGGCCTATTGAGGGATATATTCGATGCGTTGTCTCAAATGAGGGCGCTGGACCAACGCCGATGCGAACAAATAGATGTGTGGGTGACTACAGCAGGATGCAGCCCTCAAGACGTAGGAAAAGCCCATTATCCCAGTGACACCTTCACAGCAGTGATTGTAGCATAACGGCACATCGCCAACAGAACGAACAGAGACGAACAAATCACTAATTTGGCGCATAGACCTAGCATGTTGGGGCATGAAATTTGGGACATTTGCATTTCGAGGGGTTCGGAGCTTTTATGTTAAGGACAAAGGTGAAAACGGAAATAGAGGAGCGACGCCATGCCACAGTGTACTAATCCCCGACTTGAAAATTGACCCGATCATCATTAGCTGTGAATCAAATTTATTTCTTGGCGGCAGATTCCTCCTCAGCCTTGGCCTTGGCACGCTTCTCCCGCATACCCTGGTAGCGGGCCTCGCTACGGGCTTCACGCAGCCGGCGGTAAGCGGCCTCCTCACCCTTGGGCAGATCGTCACGCTTAACCTCAGTGACAGCCTCCTCAGCAGAGAGGTTCTTGATTGGGAGGGTGGCACCGACACGGGTGGCGAAGCCCTCAGCCTTGCCCTCGGCGAAGGCAGCCTTGGCGGCGTTGACTTCCTCGGCAGACGAGTCGAGCTTCTTGAACTGACCGCTCTTGCGGGGGAAGAGGATCAAGCGAGCCTTGTAGTCCTGAAGACGGGCGACATTGGCGACGAGCGACTCCTTGGAGTAGTTGACACGGCGGTGGTCGACGGCGATACCAACGGTGCGAGCGAGCTTCTTGGGGATACCAGCTTCCTAAAAAGTGCGGGAAAAGTATCGTGTAAGCCTCCATTCATCTCCCATGTGTACCCAGTCGCCAAGGGCACTCCGACTAGATAACCGGGACGGATTTACCTTCAGCTCAGCAAGGGTGAACCCACGGCCAGCACGGACACGGCGGTTGTACTTGACGGTAGGGCAGTGCACAACGGGGCGCAGCTTGTCAACCGGACGAGGAGCAACAGCGGCGGCCTTAGCGAGACGGGCCTCACGACGGCGGTGCTTGCGGCCAGGCTATTGTCGCGGAAAAACCATTGTCAGTCCTACACTCTATGCTCAAAGTTTTCGTCCTCTTCCAGTTCTGACCCGGGGACAAGTCGTTTGTTGTAGGAATCCAGCCAGAGGGTTTTCCGAGAGCGTACCTGGTCGAAGTGCACGCGGACGCGACGTTGCCAGTCCTTGTGGAAGTCTGAAATCAAAAATCCATCAGCCCATAAATTCCATTTTTATTTGTATTCGCCAAGCCACCGTGGCTTCGAGCGTTCGGGTTCACTCACGCTGGTTGAGAATCTGGTTGTTGTGCTTGATCGCCTATATCCACCAACAGGTATCTTGTCAGCACATCGGCCGAATTTGGCCAAAAAACAGAGCACGATCATCGCATGAAGCATCTGGCGACGATATCAGGCCTGCAGGGGAAGCATCACGCACCATTGTGACGGATGGGGATCAAGGCCGGGAGATTGTCGTCGTCGTCGTGGGTGGTTGCTGGTCGTATCTCAAAACTCCTCGCCTCAGTATTAGGTGGAACTTTTTTTGGTGTGGCCAACCCGCGCAGAGCCGCATCGCCTCGCTTAGCGAGCCCTACCCTGCTTACCCGTTTCGGAAGGCCGCCCCCGGCTTTTCTCGGTGGCAGAACGCCTGCCATTTGTGGTTCTGCTGCGTGTGCCGTACGGAAGATGTAATGTGTATGAGAATAATAATTATTCATCTTACTGCAGGTGACCATTACCCACCCACATGCCATCTAGGAATCTCGTGTCTCTGGACCATACAGAGGACATTAAAGTACCTCACCTACTTAGTTATACTACAGATACCTTAAGTATCATGCCTACCGTGCCTAGGTACACTACCCGTTGTTTACAAGGTTTTTACATTGTTACATGATTAATAACACCTACCTACTAGTTACTGACTACCAAGGTACCCAGGTAATAGGCACGTACCTACCTAGGTAAAGGGCGTAGTATCCGGGTCTGCACCAGGAAGATATACCACACAGAATCATAGGTTGCGAAGGCAGAACTGGATCGTTAAAAGGCTACCATTTCAACACTTCCCCATAAAACCCCAGACCCAAGAGTCAAACAAGCCCAACAGAAAACACCGGCTCGCCCATTAGTCTTTACATAGTATCATCAATCGTTACATTTCCCGGGAAGGGGGAGGATACAACGCCAAGTAGCACCCGGCAGAGGGCAGCATGGAAAATCGCCCTTCAGATACAAGACCTTTCCAACCTAACGGAGTAACCGGTAGTAGTGTAACGAACGATAGTACACGCCATAGTAGTGCACGGGTCATGCTTATTTATTCCATGCGTCAATACCGAGACCCACCCTATCCGCCGCTTTTGATTTCTTCGAAGTCGCACCATCAAAACTCGCCTTGCGTTTGAGGTTGGATGGGAGCCGCTCAACCCCAGCCTTCTTTACCTGGCCGAACAATTTTGTTTGCAACAGAGTGCTGGATTTCGGCGCACTCGTCAAGCCTCGGGTTTCATGGCGACTCACAAGGGTGTGGGAACGAAGCATGCTACTAGCAAGCGTTTCAGCTTCTGATGCGGGAGTATCTTCTTCAGTTTCAGCTTCTTCGATGTCGGATGCTGATATGGTGCTGTCTCTGTCACGGTTTCCGTCGTGGGGATCTCTCCTAGGTGTGTTGTATCGGTTTCCATCTGGAGGCATCAGAGAATGGGATGGAGTCATGGGGAGGGACGACAACGAATGGCTTCCGCGAACGTGACCCTCGCCATTCTGCTTAGAGATACGGTGTCTTTTGGGTGTGGCTGCAACACTTGGTGATTCTCGATTAAGAACACGATCAGCGGCAAGAAGCGCTGCAAATGGGTTGTGGCTGTGGCTGTGGCTGTCACTGCCGTTCATCTGGTGGCTACCGCTATCTGCAAATTGTGTGAAAGGTCTTCTTTGAAAAGCCTGGGCCTCTCTTTGAGGACTAGGAGACATCGTACCATGTTCGATCATTTGAGAGAAATGCTTTCGGTTGTCTCTAATACGACCCTTCAGCAAGTTGTTTTCTTCCCTGAGTAGGTCAGATTGCTCCTTCTCTTGCTCAATTAATTTTTTAGCTTGGCGCAGCCTTCGATCGAGTGTGGCATTCACTTTTTCAAGGTCTTGATTGCGCTTTAGGGCAAGCTCTAGATCGCCATTCGAGATTTGTTGCGCTGGCTTGACCTCCGGCTGATAATGACGACTGCGATACTCCGAGCTCTGGAGGATCTCCACTTCTCTTCTCGCTAGCTGATGCTCAACCTCGGCTCGTTTTATGGCTTCGTTACTTGTGAACGATATCAAACTGTTCTGCAGCTTGAAGTGAAGCGCCGACATGCGAGCCTCTTGAGCAACGCCTAACAGTTCTTTTGCCATCAGCCGAAGCTTGGATTCATCCGCGACATCAATCTCATCAACAGTTGGAAGGTTTTCGGAAGCACCGTATGCAACGCAGAGCGTCTTTTCAATATCTGGGGCAGAATCCAAGGATGAACTAGAGCGAGATCTTGAGCGTCGGAAAGGAGCCCCGGGAACTTGCGTTGATGGGGGCGGCGTCATATCAGATGAGGGTAACGATGGGGGCGATATTTTGCTTTTATCGAAATGTGATGCCTGACTTCCAGACCTTACACTTAAATCTGGTGAGGCAGACATACTTGTACGTTGAATTGGAGTCCCGGGGCCAGAGATCTCAGCGGGAGGGGCAAGGGAACCTTGCGAGTGCTGCGGATCAGGATCTTGCGGCATGACAAGTGAACCGTGACAACAGTGGAAACAGGTATATGGTAGCCGTGGGCAAGAATATATGCACTAAAAAGTAAGTCGGTATTAGCAGCATTAATGCGTTGGATATGGGTTTCTTTTGCGGGGCGGTCAGGCGCATACAGATCAGAAACACGGCCGATGAAACGGCTAAGTCTTCTCCAGACGACCGTGGCCAGGCCGTAGAGTTTCGGCACGGCGACAGTAGACCTCCCGGGGAACGTAGGGGTAGAGGGAGGGGCAGTGTCTTCGGGCAAGTCGAACTACAATGAACACAGATTCGATAGGTTGAGTGGATGTCGCTTGCGTCTAGCTGTGGTGGGCAGCTGGGTCGGGGCGCTTATCACTGATAGGCCCGCTGAGGCACACTCGACCGGAGGCAAGGTACTTGGGCGATAAAGTCGAGAGCGGAGAGAGTTGCGAGGTATGGAAGCTCGATAGAAGGTGGAATGGGAGTAAGGGGATTTCAAGCATGGAAAACCGGGTGGATGAGATGGAGAGAAGTAAGGAGCGCAGCGGACGGACGGTTTGATGCCTTAAGGATGTTTGTTGCAAGCGCTGCGCACACGGGGGAGGCTGGGAAGTCGCTTGCGATGCTCACTCAGCCTTGGCCAACCACGTCCAACCACCCGCAGCCACGTGAGCCTGTCCGCGCGCTAGGCCTCCCCCTGCCCGGTTCCGGCTAGCGCGATGATCAGCGGCGCTCGGTCAGGTAAACAGTGAAACCCAGGCCGAACCCCATGGGCCGGCCGGATGGTCACTCAGGCAACGGCCGACAGGATGATCACAGTAGATAATTGGGGTATAAGTGTTGGTACTGGAGCTGCAAATCAAGCCCAAGTATTGAGCCCAATCCCACACATTTCCATCCAGAGAACGCCCGTGATCCCGTGAGAGTAGAATGCTACGGGGCTGCCATACCAATAAAACCATGTTCGGTGCTGTCTAGTACCTACCTAGGTACCTAGGTAGGTTACTGGACAAGGGGGTTTTTTAAATATAGTATATCCAGTATAGATTTATTATATCCAGACTATAATATATATTTAAAAAATATATAATAAATATTAAAAATTAGATATAATTTATAAAAAAAAATTTAATATTTAATTTATTATTAGATTATTATTATAAATATTATTAAATTATATAATTAATATTATTTTATTAAATAATATTATTTTATATTATTTATTTAAATAATTTATTAATTAATTATTATATTTAGACTAGAATTTAAAATTAAAATATAAAATATACTAGTATTAGTTATTAAATTATTCTGATTAAAATTATAGATACTAACCAATATTTATACATAAAAAAGCTTAAAGGTCTGTTTACTAAACAGTTTAATAAGTAGTTTAGTAAACAGGATTAAAATGTATTTCTACTTATTAAAATATTTTTATAATTTTTTATAATATATATTTTATAATTAAATTTACACTAGATACATCATATCTAAGACCCCTCCAGTTAGTATTGGATAGGTGCGGTTCAGTTTAGATATTTTTAAACTAACCTGTTAAGGCAGTTTAAAACTAATCTCTTTTAAAATAAAATAGCTTATAAATTATTAAATTAATCTATCTTTTTAGCAGTATACTTTTATATATTAATTTATTTTTTTAATAATATAAATTATAAATATTAAATTAATCTATTTTTTTAATAATATAATTTTAAATTAATTTATTTTTTTAATAATAATTTATTATTTATTATTAAAATATATTATTCTTTTTAATTTATTTATGAACTATTATTTTTATAATTTTACAAGTTTATTATTAATTAAAATATAATAAATAAATAATAATAAAAAACTTAATTTTATCAATATATATTTATAAAAATTCTAAAAATATTTTTTAAATTTTTAAAAATAAAAAATAAAAACTGAAAATTTTAAATTTCTAATTTTTAATATATTTTTTTATAATTTTATAATTAGAGATCTTTATAATTAATTAAATAAATTTTAAATCTTAATAATCTGTATTATAAAAATAAAATTATTAAAAAAATATTTATATATTAAAAAAATAATATTAATATTTTTTAATATAATATTAATTTAATAAATAAAAATATATTAATAAATATAAAAAAATTTAATATATTTATAATTTTATTTAAAAATCTGAAATATATACTAGAGAAAATCTTTTTTAATTAAATTTATAAATTAAATTATAATAATATTTAAAAATAATAAAAAATTTAAAAAAAAAATAAACTAAGAATTAATTAAAAAAATAAATTAATTTAAAATAATAAATTTATTTAATATTTATAATTTATAATATTTAAAAATAATTAGCTTTAAACTATTTTAATAAATTAATTCAAAAATATCTAAACTTAATTATATTTATTTAATACTACCAGTCCTCTGTAATAGCTAGAGGACCAGTTATACTGCTTAGATAAGATAATATATAATCTATAAATCCTTACAGGTAGATATACTTGCAAGAGATAATAGATACTAAAATAGTAATAATATCTTAAGTAAATATACTAGTATCTTTAACTTTATAATAAATAATATTAGATAGATATAGTTCAGTTTAGATATTTTTAAATTAATTTATTAGAATAGTTTAAAACTAATTCTTTTTAAAATAAAGTAGTTTATAAATTATTAAATTAATCTATCTTTTTTAAAAGTATAATTTTAAATTAATATATAGTTTTTAATAATATAATTTTAAAATAAAATATTAGTAAATTTTATAAAATAAATTATATAATTATTATAATTATTCAAATTTTATTAATTATTAAATAAATAAAAGATTCTTTAAATATTATTTTTAAAAACTTTCTTTAGTAATTTAAATAAATTTGAAATCTTATTATTTAATTTTTTATTATAAATAATAATTAAAGTTTTAATATAAATATTAATAAAAATATTTATAAAACTATTTCTAAAAATAGTTTAAAAAATAGTTTAAAAAATAGTTTAAAAAATAGTTTAAAAAATAGTTTTTATATTATAAGATTATTTTTTTATTATATATTATTCTATTTTATGTAATATACAGCTGGTCTCTGAACTGTAATAATTTTCTTTATAAATTATAATTTCATTTTATTTAATATACAGCCAGTTATTAAACTATGAGATTTTTTTATAAATTATTTTTAATATTAAAGATAGAGACTATATATTTAAAGAATTATATCTTTATATATAAAAAGAAATAACTAATATTTAAAAACCAATTTCAAGAATCTAGTAATTATATATATATATATATATATATATATAACTCAGCAGATATCAGTCTAATAAGACTGATTAGCTGAGTCAAGTAGCTCTAGAATATATCTTATAATAATATTTAATATAAGTGTTTCTCATGAATATCTATATTAAATAAAAATATAACTAAAAAATATAATTTTTTTTTAAAATAATAAATAAATTAAAGATGTATTAATAAAATATTTATATTTATAAGATATACTAATTTTAAAAAGATTAATAGTTTATTAAAAATAGAGTACTTTTTTATTATTAATAAAAAATAAATAATTAATAATTAATAATCTTATAATTTAGAGAATATTTTTAATTTATTATTAAAAAAATTTAAAATATTTTAAATAAAATATTCTATTATAAATAATATTTCTGTTATTAAATTAAACTATTTAAATTAATTCTAGAAATAATTTTAGAGTTATTATAATAAAAATAATAATTAATTAAAATATATATATTTTATATATAAATTCTATTTAAATAATTTATTTATTTTATATGAAGGATTTTTATATTTAAATAAAAGATTTTAAGTTTAGAATAAAAGATCTTTTTATTATAAATTATTATTATAATATTTAAAATTTAGTATTATATAAAACCTTATTTAAAAATAATAAATTATATATAATTATATAATTATATTATAATATTTTATTTTTTTCATATACTATTACTATATAATAGACTTTTATAAAAAGTTTAAAAAATATTGTTTATTAATTTTCAATCAATAAATAAATTTTATAAATAATAAAAGTTAGAATAAGAATATAAAATATATAATTTTAATTAAAGATATATATATCTAGTGATATAGTTTAAAAATATTTATAATAATCTTAATTTTTTTCTTTTATTTATAATATTTTAATCTTTATTTAATTTCTAATAATAATAAATTATAAATTTTATATATATTTAATTTATTTTTTAATATAAATATAATTTTTTATAATTAGTTTTTAGTTTATTAAGAAATATTTTTAATTTTTTAAAAATCTAATATTTTTTTAGTAATTTTTAATTAATCTTAATATGTTTAATATATTTTTATTAAATAAATATAGTCTTTAATTATTTTAATTTTTATTATTTTTATTATTTTTATTATTTTTATTATTTTTATTATTTTTATTATTTTTATTATTTTTATTATTTTCATTATTTTTATTATTTT
>KZ825824.1:69377-191140 GCA_003184645.1 Aspergillus ellipticus CBS 707.79 | reverse complement strand
TTTTTATTATTTTTATTATTTTTATTATTTTTATTATTTTTATTATTTTTATTATTTTTATTATTTTTATTATTTTCATTATTTTTATTATTTTTTTATTATTTTTTTACTATTGTTTATTATTTTTTACTAAATTTTTTATATTTATTTTTATAATTATTTAAATTAAAATATTCTATTTTATAGAGCTGGAATTTATTTGATAATAAAATAGTTTAACTAGTATCTATATACTTTATTTAGTTATATTTTTTTCTATCTGTATTTAGATATATAATAAAAATTATTAATATTTTAATATTTTTATTATTTTTAATAAATACTATCTTTTTTAAATAATTAAAAAAAAATAAAAATCAAACAAGATCTATATATTAGAATAAAAAATATATTAATTAAAAAGATATTAATAAAATAATCTATATTTATAAAATAAACTGATTTTTAAACAATTAATAATTTATTAGAAATAGATTATTTTTTTATTATTAGTAAAATAATAATATTTAATAATTAATAATCTTATAATTTAAGAAATATTCCTAATCTACTGCTGGAATAGCCCAGACTATTTTAGACAGGATATTCTATGATATTTTTATAAAATTATATTTTAATTAATATGATACTTTAGATATATTTTAAATATATATTCTAATCTAGATAAATAATTTAAAAAATATAAATATATAAAAAGAGTTTAATTAAATATTTTAAATATTTTTTATTATTTATAATTTAGAAACTAAATTCTGATAATTAATATTAAATAAATATAAATATTAATTAAAATTTATAATAAAAATAACTAGAATTATATTTTATTAATAAAACTAAATAAATTATAATCTATAATTAGATCTACTTTATTAAATTATTAATAAAATATTAAAATCTAAAAAAATAAAAGATTTTATAAACTTATAAAATAAAATAAAATAGTAAAATAATTAAATTTTTATCAAATATAAAATTATATTATTATATAAATAAAAAATTTAAAAAATAATTAGTTTTTTAATTTATTCATTATTAAATATATTTAATAATAATTTAAAATTTTATTTAATATATTTAAAATAATTTTTAATATTTTATTTTTAGTAAAAATTTATAAATCTTATTTTTTATAATATCTTAAAAAAAATTATAATTATTATATTAAAACTTTTTTTATTTATATTTTATATATTATTTTTATAATATTAATAATTTTTTTATTAAAAATATTAATTTATGAAATAAATAAAAACTAGTTTAAATAATTATTTATTTAATATAATTAAATTTTATTAAAACTAGAATTAATAAAAATATTATATTTTTAAATCTAATAAATAATAATATTAAAATTTATTAGTTAAATAATTATTATTTTTATTATTTTATTAAATTTATAAATAGTTGATAGTTTATCTTTTAATTAAATATTAATTTTATTTTTTTTATTTTAATAATATAAAAAAACTTTTAAAAATTTTTTCTCTAGTATATATTTCAGATTTTTAAATAAAATTATAAATTAAAAAAATAAATATAAATATTACAAATATATTAAATATTTTTATATTTATTAATATATTTTTATTTATTAAATTAGTATTATATTAAAAAATAAAATTAATTTTAATAATAAAATAAAATTTAGAATTTATTTTTTAAATCTTAAATTTAAATAAAAAATATTAATAATATTATTTAATTAAATATTAATGTGATAGAACAGGCTGGTCTACAGCAGTCAGAGTCGCTAGTATAATATATTAATGAGCAGATTAATAGAGTTATAAGATTATTAATAGAGAGTCTCTGACAGAGGATTCTAAGTGCTCTGCTCAGTATATAGCAGTAAGTCTTACTAATCTATCTCTGATTCTTTAAGGATCAGTCTATTCTATAAATATAGACTATCTTTATTTATTCTATTATAAATTAATAATATTCTATAGTTAATTCTTTATCTAGTTAATAAATAATTTACTCTGATAAATAAATTCTATTATATTCTAATTCTTTTTTTTAACTATCTAAGAAAGATATTATCTTTTAAAGATAATCTTAAGTCTGAGATAATTTATAATTAAATTAATTTTAAATAATCTTTTATTATTATTCCTATTATTAAAAAAATATAGTTACTTCAAGATTATATCTACTAATTTAAAAAAACTAATAAGTTAAGATAGAGAAATACTTATTTATAAGAAATTTAATCTTCTAATAAATTATTAATAAGATTTTTTTAATTATCTTCCGGATTATTCTAAGAATAAGATAAGAATAAAATTAAATTTAATAATATCTTTTATTTTATTTTATATTGTAATCTTTAGAAATATCAGAAATAGATTATTAATTTAAAATATTTATTCTAGAATATTCTAAAAAAATATATTATAAAAGAATAGAAGATAACTACTATTATTATATATATAAACTAGTCTTATAGATAGTAATAATATTAATATATTAATAAACAAATCCCAGAAAAAAAGCAGAAGTTTAAAACTTTATAGTTTAAATTTATTAAATAGATTTTTAGTCTTATCAGAAATACTGCTATATTATAATCTAATATTATAATATAATTAAAATATACTTATTAATAATACAGCTAAAATCTATAGAAGTTTTATATTTATTTTAATATATTAAAATAATACTTTTTTTATTAAGAAGAAAAAGAATAAGCTCTATTCTATTTTATTAAATTACTTTTTAATTTTAATTAATATATTTATAAGTATATTTTCTATCTTTTTTAATAATAAAATAATATAGTTATACTAGCTATATATTATTATAAGCTCTAGAATAATCAGAAATAAAAATAAAATAATATTTTTTTAAAAAAATTATGTTTTAAAGAATTAAATAAAAATTAATCTTTTTTATTATATAAAAAAATATTATTAAATCAGTCCTAAAATTCTATTAGAAAAAAAGAGAACTTATTATAATACTATATTTATAATAGTACTGATTATCTTATAAATTAATATTTCCGGAAGAATCAGAAGATTTAATTAATAAAAATATTCTAATAATTTATTAATTTTTAAAAAAAATATATAAATTAAAATAATTTTTATAATCTTAATTTTTTTATCTGAAATAGAGACTATATATTATTTTTATATTTCTATTTATATCCGGAATAGTTTTAAAATTGTTACGGGTCCAGGCAGAAAGCCCCTGGCCCTAGAATGTTGCTCGGCTTACTCGCCATGCTAAGACGCCTCGCTCTGACTTCACTCCTTGTACAAAAAGAGCAGTAAACCAGCAGATAAAAGACTATCTTTCTAATAATATAAAGATTCTTTCTTCTAATAATTTCTTCCTGTATATAGGCACTTCTGTTGATTATATAAATCCAGAGGTTCCCCTTACAAAAATCTTTACAGATCTTAATAGTTATACTGAAATAAATATTATCAGTTATTAATTTATTAAAATATACTATCTCTAATATATATTTATTATAATTTCTAAAATTAAAATTATTAATTAGATTTTTATTTTTATTTATAAAGTATAAAAAGTTTTTATTATTATTACAGATTTATAAGATATTATCTATATTTTTAAATACTATTATATAGAGATTAATAGAAATCTTTAATTTTAGAATAGTCTTATTTTATTATTAATAATTATTTTTTAAAACTTATATATTAATTTATTACTATAGAATTATTAATAATAATTCAGTATATTTTTTATTTTATTTTTTTTAGCTATTTAATTTATTAAAATATCTTATAATTATATTAGAATATATACTGTTATAAAACTTTCTGAAGATATCTAGTTATTAAAAAAATAATAATAATTTTTCTAATCTTAATATAATCTTTATAGAATGATATTTATTCTAGAATATATTTTTTATAAATTATTTATAATAATGTTCTCTTTATAAATCAGTAGATTATATTATTATTCTTAAATTTAATAAATTATTCTTATATAGTCTAATCTATTCTTTATTAAAAGTAAAATTAAAAATTCTGTAAAAATATATTAATAAAAATCTTTATTTAAAATATATTCAGCTGTTTAAGAGTTTTATAAATATTTTTATTTTATTTATATCTAAAAAAAATAGAAATCTATATTTTTATACAGATTATCAGAAATTTAATAAAATCTTTACTAAAAATTACTATTGTTTATTTTTTATTTTAAAATTATTAAACTAGATATCTGGAGTTATATATTTTTCTAAGATTAATATTAAGAATATATATTACTATATCTGTATTAAAAAAAATAAATAAATAACTGTTTTTTATGTCTGATATAGCTACTTTAAATATATTATTATATTATTCAGACTAACTAATATTCCTGTAAATTATATATATATAGTATTATAAACATTTTTTAATAATTTTTATATTATATATTTTAATAATATTCTTATTTTTTTATCAGATTAAGATTTTTATATTTAATATATTTATTAAATACTAGAAAAACTTTAAATAGTCTAATTTTATATTAAATCTTTTAAATTCTTTTTATTAATTTTAAATTAAGTTTTTTAATTATATTATTACTACTAATAGTATATTTATAAACTTTCAATAAGTAAATAATATTATTTTATAGCTACCACTAAAAAATTATTATAATATTTAAGTTTTTTTTAGATTCTATAACTTCTATTAAAGATTTATTTAAGATTATTTTTATATAGTTTTATTCTTTACTTTTCTACTTTATAAAATAGTCAATAAATAAAAACTAAATATATTTCAGCTGAAACTTAATAAAAGAATAATATTTTATTGATTTATTATTATTTTTTAATAAATACTTTTACTAATCTATTTTAATCCTATAAAATCCTACTGTTTTAAGATAGATATTTTAAAAAAAGATATAAATAAAATCCTATTCTAATCTAAAAAAAATATATATATTTTATTTAATTATTTTCTAATTTTATAAATTCTTCAGTACTGAGTTAAACTATATTACTTTAGATTAAGAATTTTTTACTATTATTTAGTCTTTAAATAATAGTACTAGTATCTTAAAGAATCTTTATATATAATTAAAATTTTTTCTAACTATTTAAATTTATAATTATTTATATATTAGATTAAAATTAATAAAAAATAAGCTAGATAGCTTATATTTTTTATTCTATTTAATTTTATTATTAAATATCAGACTAGAAAGTTTAATCCTGTAGATAAATTTTTAAAAAAGCCTGCAGATATTTAAATTAAACTAGTTTTAAAAAAAAATTTAATTCTGATTTAAAAATATTTTATAAAATTCTAGTTTAAATTTTAAAATATATAAAATTACTCTAGGTTTAATATCTGTATAGTATTAAATTTAAAGGATTTTAATAGTTAAGCCGGTATAGTAACAGCTGACTGGATTATTTAGAAAAACTTATTTTAAAAGATATTTATTCTCCAGTTTATAATAATATATATATATTCTATAGAAGTTTTAAAAAATAATAATTCTAAATTCTAGTTTAAACTTTAAGATATATAGAATTACTCTAGATTTAATATCTATATAGTATTAAATTTAAAGAATCCTAATAATTAAACTGGTATAAAGATAGCTGACTGGGCTGTCTAGAAGAATTTATTTTAAAAGATATTTATTTTTTAATTTATAGTAATACATATATATTCTATAAAAATTCTATATTTAAAAAATAGTAATCCTGAATTATAAAAAATAATCTTATAATTATAGATTAAAGATCCTGAGATATAAGAATAAAAAGTAAATATTAAATAAAAATTATCAGAAAATAAGTATTAGAATATTATTTTTTTTAATTATTTATATTTTAAAAATTATTTATATATATTTTTTCTAAAATATTAAGATAACTGTCAACTATATAGCCAGTTCGCTGCCTCAGGCTCACAAATTCGCCACCTCAGGCTCACCGATTTGCTGCCTCAGGTTAACCAGTTCACGAAGTGAATTCCCGAGTTCCGGACCCCTCAGCGGGGAAAACGGCCTGGAACAATCTACTTCTATTCATCCTATTATTCCTGTTCAATAGGAATTTATTAACTTCTTCATTTTCATGTGTTCTTCATGTGTTTTTCATATGATCGCGGAAAACCTCGGAGAATTAATATAGCTATTCAGCTATAAATAAGAGGTCAATTCCTATTGTTTTTCAATCAGTTGAGCAAGCAGTTTCAGTTCAATTCATTTATTCAATCATCAGTTCTTATTCAAGAAATTAATTTTATTTATATTTTATTTTCCTTTTACTTTTATTTTATCCCTTACTTGAAATTTGTATAGAATCCTATATAAAGTTTGAGTGAAAAGTAAGGTCTTATTAAGGTGAAAGTAAAGGTATCCAGAATTTATTCTAGGTATTAAGAATTCGCCTTAGTCATTGAGAATTCACCTGAGCCTGGAAAAATTCTTCTTACTATATAATCTTAAAATTATTAATTATATTCTATTTTTAAACTAATAATTAAATAGAATAAGTAAATCAGATTTTAGAATACTATTTAAAATACTACTTCTAAAGATTTAATATAAACTAGTCTATATTATTACTATTTACTTAATTTGCCTGTAATAATATATATAATATAACTACTAGATAAAGTTTTAATACTTTTATTTATAGCTATTTATTAGACTTCTATATTAGAATCAAGATTAATTTTTTTTAAAAAAAGATTCTAGTACTAGTAGTATAAAATAGATTTTCTAAACTTTAGAAAATCTGGAAATAGTTATAAAAAAACTAGTAAAAAATTATAAAAAAATAATAAAAATATTATGATAAATACTGGAAACTATTTTTTTTTTTAAAAAAAAGAATTTAGTAAAGCTATTAATCTAGAATCTATAGTTTAAAGAATTAAGAAAATTAGCTCTAAAATTTATAAAATTTTTCCGGATTTTTAAATATATAAAATTCCAGATATATTAATTATATTTATCTAATAAATATGAATAAAAATAATAAAAAAATATTAGAAATTATAAAAACTAATAAAATTATAAAAAACTACTACTGGATAGCTGCTGATACTAGTCTTATATTTAATAAATAAACACTAATAACTATAAATCTTTATTATTATAGATTAAATATACTAAAAACTATATTAATTTATTTTATTATAAGATAATAAAGGATATTTATATATATCTAATCAGTATTATTTTAACTAATATCTAAATATAAACAGAGACTATAATCTTTTTAAATATTAGAAATATAAATAGAAAAGATTCAAATAAGATTAATAATTTAAAAATCTATAATAAAACTATTCAAGTTATTTTTATCTTCTAAAATGAAATCTTTAATAATATCAGAATACTATTTACTAACTATATTAATAATAGTTTTTAAATAATATTTTAATACTGATATCTAACTAATATATCTGGTATTCTTTAATAATAGATATAAGAGTAAAATATAATTATATTTAAAATACTCAGCTTTTATTATATTTTAACCAGCTGATATAAATAATTATTAAAGCTTTTAACTGTAATCTAACTATAATCTGCCAGTTATCAGAATTTTATATCTTAACCTGACTGCTAGATTATAATCAGATTATAGTTAAGATATAACAGTCAGATTAAACCACTCTATAATATATATATTTTTTATAATTAATATATATTTCTAGAATATATAATTAAAATATACTTCAGACTAAATATATATATATATTAGATATATAATAGTATGGCTAAAACACGTATCCTAGTCTGGATATGGTGGATCTAGCGTTGATACACCATATCCAAGACCCCCCCTTGTCCGGTAAGGTAGGTAAGGTACTCCGTAATCTAGTGATATCTGGCTCGAGGATATGGCCCGTTTAGACCACTCACAATACCTAATCCAGTCCCTGTCCAGGATGCACAAGCATACCCGCTTGCGGATTTCGGTACAGTAAATGCCACGGACCAAGTAGCAGTACTCATGCCTGAGCTTGCACTACTTACCCCGTATCTTCATCATGCACGCCGTCAACTCTTCTATCGGGTCGATCTCTTCGGGGCGGGGCGGACCAGGCTGAATAAGCAGATGCCCGCTGCCCGCTGGAAAATTGCAGCCTCAGGCAGAAGAGCACATGCGGTGCGTCCCCGGGCGAACTGTTGTAAACAACAATAATAATCCATCACCTCGATCAACGATTGTGCCATAGCCCTGCAACCCGACGAATACTTGTCTGCCCCCCCAATATCAGCAGTGTGTCATGTCTGCCATTGCTCTCTTGCAATAAATCCTGAATCATGAGCTTACCCTATCTCTGAACCTTCCACAAACCCCCCTCCACACCTTGCTCTTTCCGATCGATCCAGGGTGAACCGCCACTTGCAACACCTACAACGATGGAGAATCAGCAAAAAACCCCGATCCGACCGAGTGGGATTCCCCGGCTAGCCTCCAGGCTTCCTCTGCCGACATCTGTCCCCAGTAAATCAGTACGGCCTTCACCATCTCGAGAGAAGCTACAAACCGATCCCGGTCTCAACGCCAACAGATTACGCAGGCCTTCCCAAGAGCCTGTGTTCAAGAAGCCCCTGCCCAAATATTCGGTACCCAAAAGACCGGTACCCGATCAGCGACAGCGAAGAGATGTTTCTCAGGCAGGAACGAGCGATGGGGGGATATCGGAAGTCTATGAAGAGCTGAACCGGTCTCTTCATCCTGAAGCTGAAAATAGAACAACTTATGAAACAGAAACTCGGGGCCGCACACGTCCATCGCTATCCGAACGAACGATCGAGACCCTATCCCAGATTCCACCTTCTCCTGGGCCCCCAAGCAGACAATCTAGTTTCTTCGGCGCAACTAGTCCAATGCGTTCGCCGTCTCGTCCACCATCTGCCATGACCAGCTATTCAAGACCACCCTCACGGTCATCTTCCCGTCAACCTAGCGGAGCTGACTTTCTTACCCGCCCGTCATCTTCGATGTCTTCCGTGCGTCTTTCGTCAAGATCTGGTCCATCATTGTCTGCGAACGGCGCGCTGGGTGATCAGGATTTTGTTTCAAGTACCGATAGCCCATCAACGTTGAGAAGGCCGTCCGCGAGAAACTCCCCTTATGATCGTAACAACGATTCGACATTTACTGCCCTTGATTCTCGTCCGGCATCTACCAAGACTCATACAAAGCCTGCGGAATCATTCATCACCGCCCCACAGCAACGCCTCGACGTGAAGAAAACACGAAAAGTACAGCCGAGGCTTTCAAGTCAAATGTCATATTCGACAGGGCCACGGTCGCCGTCGATTAAATCTACCTCCTCTGACCTAACCCCAGAGCAGCAGTCTGAAATTGAAACGAGGAAGGTGTCAAAATCTTCTAGTACACTGAGGGAGAGCATCGCAAAAGCTAAAGCTGCGCGAAAAGCCGAGGTACAAAAGAGCTCGCAGGCAACAACTGTTGACATATGGGATGGTTTCGACACTCAAGACCCATTCAACCAAAAACCCAAGGATTGGAACCATGGACTTCTACGAAAACGCATTGAAGTTGGTCGAACTTCTGGTCATCTTAATATTGCAGCCATGTCCTTGAAAGAGCTACCAAAAGAAGTCATGACGATGTACGACTTCGACCCCAACGCCACCACTGACTGGTACGAAAGTGTGGACCTCGTTAGATTTATCGCTGCGGACAATGAATTCACCGAACTCCCCGAATATGCTTTCCCCGATGTTGATACTCAGGAGCTAGACTCGGAAATAGATGAAAAGGGAAACCAATTCGGTGGGCTTGAACTCCTGGACCTTCATGGGAATTTGCTGCAATCTCTCCCAATGGGCCTCAGACGACTGCAGCGGATTCACACCTTAAATTTGTCGAATAATAAACTCGGCATGGATGATATACGTGTTATCATGGAGATGGTTTCCCTCAAGGATCTGAGACTCGCCCGGAACCAATTGCAGGGGCCGTTCACTCCGAATATCCGACACCTTATCAATTTGGAAATCTTGGATCTGCAGGAGAATTCCCTCACAGACCTCCCTCAGGATCTTGCAGGACTGACCTCGCTTCGAGTCTTAAACGTGGGTAATAACCAACTGAACTCATTGCCCTTTGAAGTTCTACACCTCCTCCCGCTAAAGGAAATTCATGCCCCAAGGAATAAATTAAAGGGCAGCCTTTTGCCAGACTGTGTGCGTAAGCTCGGGACACTGCAGATATTGGATGTAGTCAGCAACGCGTTGGTGAGACTTTCGGATCATGAAAGTCTCGAGCTTCCCAATCTACAGACTCTAGCAATCAATACGAACCGCATCCAGTCCTTACCCGATGTTTCTTCATGGCAGGCGCTTCTGACCCTGTCCGCGGAGGAGAACAGTATCTCCGATCTCCCCCGGGGGTTTATTGACCTGAAGAACATTAGGAACGTTGATTTTACCGGAAACAATATTTCGAGGTTGGATGTAAAGATTGGTCTGATGGAGAGCCTCTTCACATTCCGGATAGCCAACAACCCTCTCCGGGAACGCAGGTTTTTGAGCATGAGCACCGACGATCTGAAGCGCGACCTACGAAACCGGTGCGAGCCAGAACCTCAAGATACAGATGATGAGGGCTCAGTTGCAACTCAATTTACCTTGGCGCCAGAAACTCCGGTTCAAACTACCTCCTGGCAAATCAAATCGGGCGGCGTTCTCGACAGATCATATACTGAGATGCAGACGCTAGAGGTGGAGGAGTTGGAACCCATCTGCTTTCACGAAGTTAGATGTTTACAATTGCAGCACAATGAGTTACGCTGCTTTCCTGTTCCTGCTCTCAATATGCTCGCATCTAACCTGACCGATCTGGACCTCTCAAATAATCCGCTGGGTGGAACATCTCTGTTCTCCGCATCCTTTACTCTTCCCAGCCTCCAGACCCTCAACCTGAGCGCTGCCAGCTTGCCTTCACTTGAGCCCCTTTTAGAAAACCTCGTGGCCCCTGCCCTCATGTTTCTTGATGTCTCAAATAACCGCCTTTCAGGTCCTCTCCCTGCTGTACGCCAAAGCTACCCGAACCTGTCGACGTTCCTGGCTGCCGAAAACCGATTTAGCAGTCTAGATTTTGATGCCGTGCAAGGTCTCCAGGTTCTAGACGTTGGGAATAACGATGTTGGTACTCTTCCGCCGAAGCTTGGCCTGCTGAGGGGAGAAGGTTCGAACAAAAACTGGGGTAACGGAACAGCTTTGAGGCGGTTCGAAGTAGCGGGGAACAGTTTCCGTGTTCCCCGTTGGCAGATTGTCGCGAAGGGAACTGATGCTATCCTTGAATGGCTTAAAGATCGCATCCCCGGTGAAGAACTTCGCAGGTGGGAACCTGGCGGTGAGTCAGACCAAGAGGGATGATTTCTATCGCGACATGTGAGATCAGATGGCAGTTGAGAATATCTGCCTGGGACTACAACTCTTTTGGCTTCCTTGATCATGTAGATTATCGATTCGTGTAGAGGTGCACATACTTTTCTAGTGATAACCTGGGCTTATCTCCTAATTGAACATATTCTAAGGTTTGAAACACCAGACTTCTGCTCTTAAAGAGCACTTTCCTTCCGATTTTCCCCCTCATCCATCGTTTTGGGGTTTATAATCACGTTGAGTGCGTGGAGTCACAGACTGGCTTGCTGACTTCATCAATAACTTTTGACCAAGTCCTAGACCAAGCTGTGAACTTGTCCTCCCTCTCTTTCTGACTTTCGGCAGGAATCACTACGCCCCAAGATAATGCCACCAAGTTGACGGCCTTGACAGCGCAGTTCTTCGTTTTGCAGAGATACTGTACCGATTTCTCTATATTCGCTTCGTATAATGCACCCGCTATCTCATCGATATACCCTGGGATGCTTTGTAGGGTATACATTAGGCATTCCAACTGGCCGATGATTTCCGATGATTGGGGGGCGTCCTTTAGTCTGTTCGCGATGATGGCAGGGTATATCTGGGAGACTGGTTTCAGGACCCGAAGAGTGGACTTCTTCTGCGTGTGTAATGCAGCAGTGTCTTCGTCATCGCCGTCTGCCTCTTCGTCCGTATTGTGGTCGGCCTTTTCGTCGTCGCCCAACAGTTCGTCAAAGAAGTCATCACCCTCCTCATCAGGATCCCATTCCTCAATTTCCTGAACGGCGTCCCGCACAAGATCTCTCCATTCCTCCACACGTCGCACGACAAAGCCAACCACTCCCTTGGCTGCAGTGTCGATCAAGGCATCGCAAGAGTTCCACAGGCGCCCTGCTACCACCGTAACAGCGTCCTTCTCCGACTGTGACAAGTCGTTTTCTTTCTTCCGAGCATCAGCCGCCGCCTCCCTTTTTATTTTTGCGATATTCTGGACCTCCTGAACAAGCGCGGCAATTTCATTCAACAAAATTTTCGCAAGAACCTGTACCTCGGTCTGGAACGCCTTGGTGTGCTCCGACGGGTTAACAAGGAGCGCCGCAGTTGCCAAAGACGGTAGCACGGATTCATTCAAAGCGGAAAGTACGCTCGAGACGGCTGAAGGAGTGAACGGAGAGGTGATGGCTATTAGTGAAAGCTTGGTAACTTGCGCTTTCAGGGCTGTGGTTGAGGCCGATAGGAGGGGTAGGGCGTCCTTTCCCGAAAGCTCGGCGGAGGAGGCTATGTCTCCAGTAGGCGATGAGATAGCTTGCTGGAATTGCTCCAGGAGGGTTAGACTCGTTGTGAGTGTGGTTTGGAGTTTTTTTGACATGCTGATGGGGATTCTCTGTCTTGTTGGGACTGTGTTATCGGGCCACAAGGAGGGATGTCGAGACTGATGAAATGAGAATCGGGCGGAGAAATTTGTTGTTGCTGCGGGGCGCCCTTCCCTTCCGATTAGGGTTCTGCGGGGTCACCTGTGCGGGCCGATGGCTACTGCCCATCTTATACTAGATCTAACGTACTGGAGTATGTAGTAGGCCCCAATCTACTTCTATGCTCTGTATTGATATGGAAAGGTGAGTATACGAGCGATTCACGCGTTTTGGCCACCGACTTACCAGCGGGAGGCATCGATGGGGATTGTTTCGGCCCTCGGATGTAAATTATATAGTAGTATATATATGTAGTTAAGGTGGCTCTACATGGTTACCTCCTAGCTTAAAGAATTCGACCATGACACCACCATCATTCCAACCCTATAACAACCCAACTCGACAAGAATATAATACACATATGCACTGTGCTATGCATAATTTCCAATAATGCTTAGATCAGAGTTGTATGACTCCAAACATCGGGCCTGATAGATGGTCTCTGCAGTCGCTGGCTTCAGACTGAGTGACGCTTGGTACTGATCGGATCTATCTATACCAACCTACACCTACACATGACAAAAGGAGGCCAAGATCAGCCATAGCAATCTTGAATTCCACCCAACCCGCCCTTCAAAATATGGTCACCGATGGAGGGGCGATAGGTCATGCATGCCCTAAGCCTGAGCCCTCATTTGCCGATTTGGGAGCTAGACTGCTTGGCATCTCCGATCGCCGTCGACCGACCGACCGACCGACCGAAAGCTCCCTCCCCGATGCCTTCACCGATCCTCACCCATCCCAAGTCACCAGTGTGGAGTTGCCCTCCACCCATTCATCTATCTCATGTGTTCTAACAAAGTCTTCATAACCCAATTTGCATGATCTGAACCCCTTGAAATGGCCCCCGCCAAACCTCGCCCTCCTGGAAGAGCTTCCGTCACTAAGGTCCAATCTCTACCAGACAAGACATTCATCATCGACAATGGTGCGTGCTCATTGAAAGCTGGCTATGCACCTGACTCTTTGCGTGCACATTATGAATCGAGGGAGCTCTCGGCTTGCTCTGTTATTCCCAACGCGATCGTCAAGACTCGCAGCAATACGATTTACGTCGGTTCACAGCTCAACACCCATGTGACGGACTGGAATGAAATGTTGTTTCGCCGCCCGGTCGAGAAGGGCTACATTGTGAACTGGGAAGCTCAGAAGGTAATATGGGAGCACTCCTTCTTCGACGAGAAGACTGTGCGGTCCAAGGATCTTCGTATCGCCAACCCGGATGAGACAACGCTTCTGCTGACAGAAGCGCCGAATGCGTTGCCTGCGTTGCAGAAAAACGCGGACGAGATTGTTATGGAAGAGTGGGGATTTGGGGGGTATGTTAGATGCGTTGGTAAGTTTAACAGGCATTCGTATCTGCTATTGCCTCGCTGACTTCGCCCAGGCCCTTCGTTGAATGCCTGGAATGAAGTACAGTCCCTGTTTGGAGACCCCATCGTACAGGAAGCGCACTCGGTAGTGACTCCAAGAGAATGTCTATTAGTAGTGGATTCTGGTTATTCTCACACCACCGTGACACCTGTCTACAAGGGGCAACCACTCCAACGTGCGATTCGACGACTAGACCTCGGTGGTAAACATCTTACAAACTATCTGAAGGAGATGGTATCGATAAGGCAGTACAACATGGTAGACGAAACCTACATAATGAACGAAGTGAAGGAAGCTGTTTGCTTTGTGAGCACCAACTTCGCTGGGGACTTGGGACAAACCTGGAAAGGCAACCGGAAACGCGGCTTGCCAGACCCCAGTGAAGGCGTCATGGTAGACTATGTCCTCCCCGATCCCAATGCCGACAAGAAAGGCTTCACGCGACGGCATGACCCTCTATTGAACGCCAAGAAGAAGAAGGGTGCCCTCTCCGGTGCCAGCGCTGAAGCGCTATCTGAGGATGCTCTGGTTTTGGGCAACGAGCGCTTTGCTGTTCCGGAGATCCTGTTTACCCCAGGTGACATTGGCATGAAGCAGGCTGGTATACCGGACATTATCATGCAAAGTCTTTCTGTTTTGCCTACCGGATTGCATCCCGCCTTCTTGGCCAATGTATTGGTCGTTGGCGGAAACTCACTACTCCCTGGGTTTGTGGAAAGACTGTAAAGTGGCTCTATGTACTTCTGGAATCGCAGTATGCTAACCCAGCACAGGGGGACAGAACTACGCCAATTGGCTTCGGCAGAATGTGCTGTACGGGTCAGATGCCCTCAAGAGTACGTTTTCCCATGACCCACTACTTTTCGAAAGCCACCAGCTAATGATCCCCTGCGAATAGTCCGATTCGTTCCACCTGGCTGGGGGCGTCTCGATTTGCCACCAATAAAGTAGAAATGAGTAAAGTTGCTATCACTCGGCAGGAGTACCAAGAACACGGTTCTTCCTGGGCTGCTCGGAAGTTTTCTGGCGCCCTCTAAGCTTGGGGGCTGACCTGATGGGCTGAAGAGGGGCGTACTGGAGGGGGGAGGGATTGACAGTTGTTGTTTGGTTACCTTGATATATCGGGGGCTGTTGGCCTTTAGCGTGTACCCGGGATACATACCCTGGACGATCCCGAAGGGGTCCTAGAATACTGTGACGACTCTGGAGTATTTATGCCTGGCCCCTATCGCGCCCTTGACAACGCAGCTACAGAATCCGTGTGAGTCATTGGGGTTGGCGGTTGTTGCGGTGAGTGCGGCTGGTTGGTCCCTCCCAACGTGACCGGCTTTGGTACCTAACCTAACGGGCCGCCTCTCTCCGTCTACACTTCCGCGCCCCGCAGTCGAACACGTCGACGCCTAAGGGTCGGTCGACCTCATCTCGGCGAGCACAGTGCGCACTTCACTCGTCCAGATGAATACCGCCGTCGTGATTGCCAGCCCCCCCTCCCCCATGGTTGGCTGGGGAAGGGCCAGGTAGCGCCATTCGCACCTTCACCGTACAGGTGGATGGGCGAATGATAACAGGCTGTCCCCATGGAGGGTCGTCCTCAAAAGGATCCCCAGCAAATGATGGGGGTCTGACATGTGGCATTTGACCATCGTACATGCCCATTATCGTGTGGTGGTTTAGTTGTCGCTATCTACGCTCCCCCCTCATGCGACTGGCATTCGGGATAGCATGCCGAGAAACCAGACGAATGCATATAAAACCCGACACCTGTCGCTCCTGGCGCCGGCCAATTTATCTTTGTTATTCCTACTGCAGTCTCATCTTTATACCACAGAACCAAGCAAATCCTTTCCCGTCAATTCCCTCGACCCAGGTATTATGTTACTGTCGCATACTCACTGGTGCTTTCCTTTCTAGTCCAAGAAAAAGCGACGATGGCTTCCAGCGTTACAGAATTGCACCAAGCAATCAATTCGTGCGATTCACTCCTCTCCATCACCGAACCCTACTGGAAGTGTAGGTAATCCGTCCAGTCTACGCCAAAGGCCAGCAGTTACAGAGGCCTTACCAGAGCTGAAGATGCCTGCATTCAATATTCGAACTCTGGCCTCACGTGCTACCCAGCGACTAGCCGAAGAACGTCCAGGTCTCGAGGCTGGCCGTGGTGCTGCGGTTCTGGACGGTGCTTTCGGTACGGAACCTGCGCCAGTAGACGCTTTTGACGCCGGGTCAGCGAGGTCCCTGCCGTACAGCGAAGGACAAGGCCTCAGGTCGAGGATGAGTCGGTTCTTGGCAAAGATTCGAGGGAGATTCACGAAACGCCATGCTAGGAGGGAGGCAACGGACGAGTCAGTCTCTCAATAAAACCTCGAGCCCCAATGATCAAGGATGCGCTGACGACTTCCAGGCCTTGTGCGAGCTGCCTCGATATTATGCCTGCCGAGTGCCTGATAAGCATGCCTTGTCAACATAAGTATTGTAGCCGGTGTTTGAAGCAAATGGTGTTTACAGTCATGCCGGATGAAAAGCTGTTCCCACCCAGATGCTGCAAGCAGAGGATCCCGACTGAGATCATCCTTTCTGTGTTGACGCCGAAGGAAAGAATATTGTGTCTGTCCAAAATGCAGGAATATGCAACACCATTTGCCGAACGTTGTTATTGCCCTGCAGCAACGTGTGGGCGATTCATACCGCCGAAGTATTTGACCAGCAGGTCCTCATCGAAAAGCTGCCCATACTGTAGCGCGACGTTCTGTTCTGCCTGTCGATGCCCGGGGTCCACCACCAAAGACTACTTCCCGGAGCCTGGACTGGTGGCAGTCTTCGAGGATTCGCGTCTCGGCAAAAGACAAAGAGGGTTCAACTGTGGTTCCTTGGTGGATCTCCTGTTTAACTGTGATCACGTTACATGTAGATGCAAGGCACAGTTCTGGTAGTGTTCCCTCCTTTCCCGCAATATTTATTCAATTGCTAATAAGGTCCAGTAACAAATGTTGCAATCCTTGGCTATCTTGTATCTGTGCCAAGCCAGGCCAACGGCCTATTGACTTCCTGACCTTTATCATTGGCCACAGCGGAGTGAATCGAGACCAAGAGGCCGAACTGGCCGCGGTAGTGGCTGCCATCCTGTGCAACGAAAGGGTGCGGGATGAAGAAATGGCAAAGACCCAAGTCATAGATAAGGGGGGGCATTTGTGTAGAGATACTGGTGGTCTGCCGAGGACACAACAGACCCGCCCTAGGAAGGTTTCCTAAGTTTTCATTTGAATCTGAAGCATGATGAATCGGTTTCGCGAAGATGAAATTGTCACACTTGTTATATCATTAGTCTCTCGGGGATTAAGATTGAGGAAGCTTATTTTCGCTTGTTGCTTTCCATAGTTTTATAGGCCTATAACTAGAATGCAAAATTGGATATGGGAATTCCATCTGTTCCCGATGCTGACTTCCCGATGCTGACGGTAATTATTTCTAATTTGATTTCCTTGTGGTCGAGTACATTCCACTGCCGCTTGGAACCGGAATGCCATCGAAAAGGGGGTTTCTATAGCCGCAAGCCATCCTGGAAATGGTCTAATGCGCACGCTTAGAGCATTGAATTTAGTAGGGATGGTATATTGACCAGTGGCGCCATTGCACATTCAGGTCTCATGCAGCGGTTTACTCTGGGCAAGAGAATATATGATATAGAGCCAGAGAATTTCGAAAAATCAGCAGCAATAGTAGAGATATTGCAACCTTGCACTCCAGACATCCAGACATTACATCGAGAAGCCCGGTCAGTAGTCGTAGAAGCCCTTGCCGGACTTTTTACCCAGCCAGCCGGCATCGACCATCCGTTTCAACAGTCCCGATGGCCTGTATTTACTATCACCCGTTTCCTGATGCAAGACATTCATGATAGCCAGACAGGTGTCTAGGCCGATGAAATCCGCCAAAGTCAGCGGACCCATAGGGACATTGGTGCCGGTTTTCATAATGCTATCTATATCGTCGCGCCTGCCAACTCCTGTCTCGAGACAGATGATGGCCTCATTGATGTATGGCATGAGAATACGATTCGCGAGGAAACCTGGCGAGTCCGCAGAGACGGAAGCAATCTTACCCATGCGCTGCACGAAGGCAATGGCAGTATCTATCGTTTCCTTCGATGTCTGTAGGCCGGCAATAATTTCCACCCCCTTCTGGATAGGAACAGGGTTCATGAAGTGTGCGGAAATGACGCGGGAGGGGACCTGGAGGTTGGTTGGATCGGAGGTGGTGGCGGCCGCGATCTTGGTTATGGAGATGGATGACGTGTTGGTTGCGAGAATGGCATGCTTGGGAGCGATCTGGGCGAGTTGGGAGAAGATGGAAGATTTGAGCTCTGGAATCTCCGGCACGGCCTCGATGACGAAATCGACAGAGGACAGGGCGTCCATCTTCAGGCTGGGGGTGATAAGGGCACGGATAGCGTCGGCTGCATTTCGGGTGATACGTTCCTTGGATATATCCTTCTCGAGGAGTTTATCTGGGCAAGCAATCAGATGATTCGTTAACCCAGGAGGCTGCAAGATGATCGACCGACGAGTGCGCTTTGCCTGCCTACTTACCAGCAAACTTGAGGCCCTTGTCTATGGATGCTTGAGAGTTGTCGACCAGAGTCACCGGGACTCGGGCCTTCTGGGCAGCCACCAGGGCAATGCCCAATCCCTGCATCCTGTTAGCTGTCCTGGACAGACAACGAGGTTGATATACTTGTGGACGAAGATAACTGACCATTTGCCCAGCTCCGATCACGCCCAACGACTGAACCTTGGCGGCGTAAGCGACGGGCGATGTGCCGAAGGCCCGGCGGGCCATTGAAGGGGCCCTGTGGTACAGAGGTCGTAGCGACGACGACAACATGATCTCAGCAAGGGTGCGATGACACTGAAGGGTACAAAAGGGAGGACTTTTTGGGGAAAGAGGGGGGATGAGCTCGAAGAATGAGGAGAGCAGGGTGTAGTAGTAGTAGAGTATGTCTCCATGCCCGCGGCTCTCATGTGATCCGAGCCCGGGCCGACGTCATCGGCTATCCTCGGCTTCACGGCGGGTTTGTTTTTCCGTGTTCCAGAGCGGAAACGCGTCCACGCGTCCAAGACGCGTGTTAATTGGCCAACCTGCTCAGCGGTGAGGGCGCGCACTGCGGATCATCCAGCAAAGCAGGAGGAGGGCATGAGGATACGACGAGCTACAGGAGACCACTTGCCAACATGGAGGGAGAAGAACCAGTGCTATCTGGCCCAGAAGTTCAAGTGGTCGATCCGGATGTCCGCGCCCATGTCTACAGTCTTGTCACTGCCGTAAGTCACGACCATATCCCGTTTCATGGGCATCTCTCCCCCTAGGTTAAAATACCATTTCTAATTGCTGTCCTGTAGCTGGGTGGCTTCAATGGAGAAGATGCTGATCAGTATGTCCTGGGTGATGACGCCCTGGCATGCCTCCGCGATATCAAGCGCTGGCTGAAGCTGTATGATGAGAAACACAACCGGATGGATGTGGCACGATGTCTGGGAGAAGCCAATCTCATCAACGGTGACTTGCTGCCGATCCTGTCCGTCTGGGCGAACAGTGGGAAGCAGACCAAGTATATGTCCAGGATTGCCTTGGCGTGCTGTAAGTTGACTGTGTACTGAGCTGTGCGAAGTTGGCTTTGATGGCAATTGACCGCGAGAAGTAGAACTGCTTGTCCCTTTGACATGGCCCTTGGAGATTCACGGTGAGATGACCATCAACCATCATCGGCACATACCATATATCCAACATGTTCATGTCGCCTACAAGCGAGGTCTTCTTAGTCATGCGAGCACGGGGTATCTTCGGACCATTATTCGCATTGGCCTTCCGAGCATGGCCATGGCACGATCCGAAAGAACAACTCGGGACGAAGGTATTCTCAAGCTGATGCTATATCTCCTTCGGAATATCGCCCTGATAACCCCAAATAATCGTCTTGCGGCGGAAGGCGATGAAGAGGAAACCTCGAGATCCGCGATCATCAATGCTTTCCAAGACCAAGATGCATTTGCCCTTCTTCTTACTATGTGTTCCAATGTCGGCGATGACTTTAGCATGCAAGATGTGACCATCCTTGAGATCCTGTTCCATTTGATCCGGGGAGTTAATGTCGAGAAGCTTTTCATGGACGATGCACAGCGGACGGCCAAGCGGACAGACGAGCTTGACGACCTACTACAAAAAGAGTCGTCTTTGCGGAGAGAATACGCAAAACATGCACCAACACGGCATGGTCGGTTTGGGACAATGATTTGGGTCAAGCGTGACGATGCCAAGTATTCTACCGTGTCAGGGCAAAATGTCCTTAAAGACAGCCAGGCGACTCTTCTAAAGATGGACGAAAGCAAAAAGTGGAACAAACCCCAGTTTCGCCGGAAGCCACACGATTTGACAGTTCATAATGACTTCACTACCCCGGTTCATCTCAATTCAACTGCCTCTAGCAACCTGCGGATGTTTGTGGAAGAGTTTCTCGATTCGGGGTTTAATCCTCTTCTCACTCATGTACGAAAAGCCATTGAACGTGAAGCGGATCGTGTTGTGGACCTTAATACACGCCAGTTCCTCTACATTGTCGCCTGGTTTCTTGAGGCAGAGCGAGCGCGACGGGGCCGACAACGTAAGAAACACTCAGATAGCGGGAAACTAACAAAAGATTTGGAGCCGGATAGCTTTGGGCTTGTTGCAGGTGTCCTAAATCAGGAAACTTTTGTCTTCTTAAACCGGGCCATGCAGTACGCTTTGGATCACAAAGACTGGCAAGACCTCAATGCCGGAATGCGATGCTTTACCCAGATCCTGTTGACCGTACAAGATATGGCCCAGTCGCCACTTGAAGAGGACCAAGAGATCGCTGAAAACATCCAAAACCGGATCTTCTACGAGGAAACAACCCATGATCGCGTTCTCGCTGTCATCCGTGGATACACTGACCAGGGCTTTGGCTACTTGGATGCATGCACGGAGCTTGTTCATGTCTTTTTGCGCATGTTGGAGCGTTACTCCAAAGAGAATGTCGATATGCAAGTGCGATCTCGGCGGCGTGCCAAGCGCAAGGCCAAAGATATAGAAGGAGCCGATGAGAACGATGAAGAGCATACCTCGGAGGATGAGGATCTTATGGAAGCCGAAAGGGTATCTAAAGAGCGTAAATTTGACTTCCGACGTTTTACCGCCAGATTTTGCAACCAGAAATGTGTTGACACTTTCGTTGCTTTCACAAAGCATTACAATGAGTTGAACACGGAGCAGCTCAAGCGCGCCCACCGCTATTTCTACCGGATCGCGTTTAAGCAAGAGATGAGTGTTCTACTGTTCCGTCTAGATATCATCAACCTTTTCTACCGAATCATCAAAGGGCCGGGTGCCTTGGATTCGAGTAAGCCGATATTTATGGAGTGGGAAGAGCTTGTCCGCCAGATCATCAGACGGCTGATGAAAAGGCTTGATGAGCGCCCTGCTTTGTTTGTGGAGTTACTCTTCAGCAAAATCAACTCTACCACATTCTACCTTGAATACGGACACGAGCGACAGACTCTACCAAGCGCTAAGAGGGTACCGGCTGAGCTTGAGATCGATCCTCGACAGGCGAGCACAATTGAGGAGAAGATCAGCATCATGGTGCCGGCTCTGGTCCTGGATGGGGAGGCGGATCTGGTTAAATGGGTTAGCGAGGTCTTAGAATCCGCAGTCGAAGACAGAGAGGCCTGGGAGGCCCAGGAAAAAGCGCTGCGCGAAGCGGGCGCAGAGAGCTCGAAATTGCCTAACCCTATGATTGGTAAGTCTAGACCCTGCTCCGATATGTATACGGGTTTTTTAACCTGTGGACAGCTGTCAAACCTCGGGATGAATCGATTCAAGAAGCGATGTTTTACAATGCCAAGCTCCGCCTCCTGATGACGCTGGTCAAGTTTGAGCGACTGGGAATGGTGGATGTTGCCGGGGCATCCTGGGTTATTACCTCAACCCCGAGGGCCCAGGATCTTCGGGAAATGAAAGTATTCATCGACAAGTACCTCGAGAAAGCCATGCGGGGGACCATTGGGCGCGATCCCCGCGAGCTGATTCGCCGCAAATATGGTGCAAGAAAGGGGGCCGCCAACCACGAAAGCGCCGATGTCAACTTTGGGTCAGACTCGGAAGGTGAGGATGAAGTACCCGATGGGCCCCTGTTTGCTCCAAACCCTCGATCAAAGGCGAATGTTCCCAAGGAAGCAAAGAAGACGAAGAAGCGTAAGGCACACAACGAGGATGAAGAGGATGAAGATGAGTTCGTCGATGAAGAGGCCCTGAAGGAGCGTCGCAGGGCACGCCTGGAAAACACACGAGCTCGCCTCGCCAAGATCAAGAGTGACCTATATGTACACGCCAGTGATGAGGAGAGCGACGAGGAAGCAGACAAAGAATTTTTCCTTTTGGAGGAGCAAAGACGGAAAGACCAGGCCGATCGAGTTAAAAAAGCTTTGCTTACCGGAGCGTCGGAGGTGGATGACATGGCGGGCAAGAAAGACCAACGCAAGTGCCAAAACAAGCAGAAGAATTCTCACGCCGGCGAGGTCCAGAATAAGAGGCAACGGCGCGAGAACAAATATAACGATGGCGATGACAATGATGACATTCTTATGGGCGGTATTTCTCCCAGGTCATCAAGAGAGGGCACACCCACTGGCGAAATTGAAGATGACCTTGTTTTCGACGATGACCTGGCATTCAGTCGCAATCGAGAGAGGGATTTGGGTTCCCCTGGTGGCGAGCGCGAGAAATCGATCGGACCGGGTGTTGTTGCGGGGCCAGGGGACGAGGATGAAGACGTGCCAGTCGCCGCAGCAAGTCGCCGACGGATGCGCGCGGGCTTTGTGTTGGATAGCGATTCCGAGTGAAGGGGCCGACTTATGGTATGACGACTTGATGCGGTGTTCAGGCAATGGATTGGGGCCTCTGTATATGGAAATAATTCGCATGGATAGAGGATGGCATCAACCGTGTATATTCATACTCCAACTCCGATGGATTATCTATCTCGTAAAGTGGGGACGTCCGAGGAAGGAAAGGTGTTAATGCCCCTCGACGAGGTATAGGGCTTGTCGATGTCGATGCCAATGTGAATGCATGGGCGGACTGGTGAGGGCCGACGTGACCACCGTAGTTTCTCTGGAGTGCGCGCAAATGCAGTGGAATGCCCGATCCACCCCTTGGTGAAAGACTCCTCCTGTCCAGAATCGATAAAAGATCCTGGGATGATGAGGCACCCATCCATCGGCTACCAGGAGCAAGGCCTATCGCAGACGACCCAGCGAGTCCCTTCACGACCCGACTCCCAGGCGACGAGCGGCAGAGTCTCTAACCCAGCCCTTTCCAGACTCCCAACTCCTGTCAACCCCCCCAAATCCGATCTCTACTCCCACCGGGTGTACCTCCAGGAAGGGAGACGGGGCGTGCTTTCCTTGGGGAAACGAAATCCCGATCTGAAGCGATATATCTCAGAACAGACCCATACAGGCCACCGCCGATCTACCCAGGGGGGGCAGCGGCATCAAAGCAGCAGCATAGTAGATAACTACCGTCAAGACGACCGGAAATCAGATCTGTCCCTGCAGAAAACAGACCAAGATAACGATGTCGAGCGACCCTCTCTGAGACGGACCAACAGGTTCCCAGCCTCTATTTCAGTTCCATACATCCATGACCAGGGGCAGGATGGCCATGGCCACTTCTTTCCCTTGATGGCCGAAGGACAGCCTCCGACTCGAGTAGTGGGCATGCTGGCGAGCTTAAGCCACGGAAGCACTGCCCCTCCAGACGGAAACGTGCCATCACCCCCAAGGGAAACACAACCTACATCAAGGAAGGTGCGACTGGAGGATCATCACATCGATCCGAACCAGAGCTCGCGCCTCCGTGATCGCCTCCGGGACAACCTTCCCAGACCACAAGCGGCAATGGCGTGGAACGCATCTAAATCAATCGAAAGAAGCGAGTTCGATCCGCCGAAAAGGATCAGATGGACCAGCAAGTTCGAGAACCTCCGAGCGCAGGACAAGGACAAGGACAAGGAGGAGAAAGATGCGCCGGTACAAGTACATGCACAATTTCCTCAAGACCAAGATGGAAGACAGGGCATCATCCCCCCCCAGCCCATTCCGTACCAGGATAGCTACATCGCAGTGGACCGAAGGATGAGGAACAGGAACCAAACAGATAGAATGGTATCATCACCACAAAGCCACCATGGTTCCCGGATCCCTTCCGTCTCTATCCCTGTCTCCATCTCAGGAAGGTCGACACTAACGGCGCGTGCCAATACCCTCTCGCAGGTCTGGGAAGCCAAGCCCCGAGAGTACTGGCTGGGTCGCTTTATGACGCTCACCAACGCCTTTCATTACGAAGACTCCTTCCAAGAGCCGGACGTCGCGACGGGGTTTGGCATGCTGTCGAGCTATTCGCGGCCGTTAGGGGACTCGGACGGGGACCATGTGAATTATCGGATCAAGCGGGCGTTTATGGTACTTGAAAACGTCTGTGTGGCGGACGAGGCGAGCAAGAGCCTTCGGGATTTCCGAAACGAGTATGTTTGCTTCTATGGAGATCAGTGGATGGAATAAGTAGATAAATTATTGTGGTGGGAACCTGAATGTGAAGGGTTGCGGTGTTCGAACCATGCTGAAGCTACAGACGCATTTGGTCACTAGATATGGTCATCGAAATCATGATTTCCTTCCTGGTATATTCTTATCGTCTTTTATTGCCGACTGCATCCAGCTATTTTACAGTTTGAGAACCCATGGTCCTTTTTTTTTTGTTGTTGTTGTTGTTGTATCCAGTCCAGTTCCGCTTCGTCAGCTCTGAACACCCCAATTTCCCGGAAAACGCAGTAGGTCCAAGGCAGTCATGACCCGGATGCTACCACCTCTACACAAAACTCATTTCCGGCTCCTCAAGAAAGCCGCAACTTGCTCATGCCTCGTCACAAAAAACATCCGTTTCCGGTCCGACTTCCACACGAGGACACCGATTTCTTCCGCATAGCGGCACGGGGCCTCATATTCGGCCAGACTAGCGAAGTCCTTGAACAGGAACCCAGCTGTGGCCTTGACGCGGTCTCGTTCCAGTTGCCAAAGGCGAATCTGATCAACGACCGTCGGCGGCAAAATAGCACCAGGTACCCCTGCCTGATTAGATGTGGAGCGAGAGGCATTGTGCTTGCGCATTTGTGAGTGTGCGTGGGTGGAGAGATATGAGATTATTTGATCGGCAGTTATCCCCATCTCAACAGCCCGGCGGACCGACTGGCGGGTGATCTTGCCGGTGATCAAGTTGGGGAAGCGGTATTTCAGCGTTGTAAAAAGGGCAATGAGAGAAATCTGCAGGGGTGACGAAGTGTATGCATACAGACGGTAGTTGGTTTCAATGATAATGAAGCCCGTGCCAGCCTTATTGGAGGGGTCGCCCGTAGGGCCAGATAGAGAGCCTGAGATAGGATTGTTCAAAGCATTGGAATCGGAAGTAAGGGTGGTTGCAAGACGAGTAGGGTAGAAACGGGTAGAGTCGGGGGACTCTTGGTAGACAATGCCAAAATCGGCCAGGTCAGTCAAGGTGTGGAGCTGGGTTGATGTGAGGTGTTTCTTTTCGTAGGACTTCCCGAGTTCCAGACTGCTAAGAAGAAATATAAACGACAGAACCTCAACACTGTCCATGTTCATGGCCGTCGCACTTTCTACGTAGAGGACCAGGATGTGCCAGACTTGTGTGCTGACATCTTGCAGGACAAAGGCAAAGCCGTCCTGGGTGATATCGACACGAGTTCCCTTGATCTCAACAAGGGATCCGGCCTGCAGAAGCTGCTTCACGCCCATACTCAGGCTCACCTCTCGTATTCCCAAACCACTTGTTCCGACCATAAAACCCAGCAGGCCTTCCCATTGCCGTCGCGCATATTCATCCAGGTCGGCGATGGAGACTGCGGCATCGCCTGGGGCGTGAGAAAGAACACCGAACGATTGCGTCTGCTCAGCCCCGGTGAGAGCCTGACGCAACGAGGCGGCAAACGGATTGGTGACCATGTATGCCCGGACATTGTTCGATGTGACGGTATTGGACAGGATATTCAGTCTTCCCAGAATGGACAGCGCATGGTCTCGTTCCCTTTTCACCCACACACATAGAGAGGGATTTATCAGCACTGAATGAATCCCAGGGCACTGGGGCCATACTCACTTCAAGCTTTCGGATTTAACCCAGACCTCGAGATCCGCTGCGGGGAGCGGATCTTTTAGGTAGAGAAGCGCCATGACGAAGCATTTTGCTAACAGCCAAATCAGTCGCTGGCGAGGCGCAGTGCAGGCAAACACGGGTGACATACCTAGGTCAGGCAGCATGCGCCTGAAGATGGCGAGGGCGGTTGATGGCTGCTGGTAGAGTTTGAAAAAGACCGTGCCAGGGAGTCTTTCGAGATACTCGAACGGTCGGGACGATGGTGCCGCAGCCATCTTGTCTGCGCGAGTCACATCTGTAGCATTATGCGACTGAAACACAGAGGCCGTTTGATCCGAGCCTGGAGGAGGCAAACAAGCGGAGAAGGTCGCTGGGACGAACAGCCTCAACCGCCAAAGAACAATCGGCCGGCTCCGGGGGCCCATACGGCCAAAAAGCGTAGTCCGCGGCGGCCGATGGATGATCTCACCCAACCCGCAACTTGCAACTCACAACTCATAACTCACAGCTCACAGCTCACAGCTCACAGCTCACAACTCACCATTCCTTCTTCCTCTTTTTTACTTCCCCCCTTGCCCCAGCGTGTGACAATGACAGCTTTGCGCTTTGTTCGATCGGTCCGTCGAAATCCTCTGCGTGTTTGCGCCCCCCCCCAGACTGACACCGGCTCCCCCTACTTAGGTCTGGGAGTCCTTTCGGGCTACTTCGGGGCTGGAGCCTCGGTAAGTGAGAGAGCCCATTAGACGGGCCATTGGCGGAGGTTGACCACCGCTATGTTCTAGGCTGCTCGATAATGTAAGCCCCGTTCCTCGAGACGTCACTCTTTCGCATTGAAGGCCTTCCAAATAGGTTGTCTATAAACCACATGGCTCATGCGGCTTGGCGCATACTGATGGCTGGGCTCATTCTAGCTCCGCGTGACGGCCGCCAAGCCTGGACTGGTAAACTTCGAACTGGATGTTAAGAAAGAACACACGGTAAGCCTGGATGGGGTTTCATGGTCGGAGATTCACCGTCCCACTGACCGCTGGCCAGAATCGTTTGAATATTCTCCATGGCGGTACCATTGCTAGCATGGGTAGGCTAGGCGATTGTCATTTTTTTCAAGCTAACGAGAGTGCTGATTTCCTTGACGTACAGTGGACTTGGGCGGCTCACTGGCGGTCGCCTCCCGCGGTCTCTATGCGACAGGCGTCTCAACTGATCTTAACGGTTGGTGAACAGCGTGGCCACCAGGCAGCTAATTCTCTCAAGATGCCCTCTAACCGATGCTCTCGAACGTAGTGACGTACCTCAGCTCTGGGGGTAAAGTAGGCGATAAGGTTCTGGCGGTATGTCCTTTACGATTTAATTATCCATGTTCGCTCCCAGTGTAAGAATCTAACGCGCTGGCTATAGGAAGTCAGTTGTGATAAATGTAAGTTTCCCACGGGTACTTGATAGGCGGCTGGAGAGAAGCTCCACTCACTCAGTATGGCATGTCGTTTACGTGCATCTGTAGTTGGCAAGACCCTTGCATATACCTCGATCAAGTTCCTCAACAACAAGGGTGAGGTTTTTGCTCGAGGAAGCCACACCAAGTATGTGTCTCGTTTCCCAGAACGGCTGACTATCGAGCGGTATCGTTTATTGATATCCAACAGGTATATTGCTCTGGCGTGGAAAGACCCCCAAAACATCGTGGAGGAGATTTCCAAGAGCCAGTCATAAATGGCCCAACCTGGCCCCTTCTCAAATGGGTTGTCCACTGTTTACTGGTCTTGAAACCGACCCATGACTCGATAGACCGCCGGGAGGAATGGGGGTTACATTAGGGTAGTATAGACGTTTGTATATATATAATTCGGAACTTGACCAATAGTAAGTACTCGAGGCTTTTATCCCTATACCAGGCAACAATTACCAACAAAACCATAAATACGTGACTTAATTCACCGTGCAAGAATAGACTCTTATCACATCCGTCTGCTCATTGGCGTAATGAGTATTAGTCCACAGGTTCATGACTCTGCTGCTCGCGTACTACAAAGTGTTCGCACATACAGTGACCGAACCGAAGATATTGACGAGTACGCCAGGTCATGCCCCAGTGAACGCATGTTCGTGCAATGGACCATCCTCTCCTTCTTCAGCCCCAAGCATGACCTCATCCTCATCTACCGCATAATCATCTTCGCCGACCTGCATCTGATTGTCAACCACAAGATTCCCAACACCCATGACCTTCAGTTTGGCCTGGGTCATCTCAAACACATATTGGCCAAGATGCTCGACGCTTTCCATCGGTGTACCCTGAACATCGTCGTCCAGTGCGCGTGTGGATGGAAACAATTCTCCTGGGGCGAGCATGAGTTTGTCCGGACGTTGGAATAGCAGCTCAAATGCGGGTTTGAGCTCATAGCATGACTCGAACACCTCACGGCGGCCAAGGATGTAGAGGCCAAGACGGGCGCGAGATAGCGCGACTGTCAGACGACGGACATCACGTAAGTAGCCGACTGTGCGGGTTCGCGTGAGGGAAAGAATCACATCTGCATTAATGCCTGGTTAATCGGGGTTCTAAAGGACCAGGAGGATGGAGCACGACGACTTACAGTCATTTTGTTCACCTTGATACTTGTCTACCGTCGTCACAATTTTGGGCATTCCAAATAATCCGCTCTTGGTGCAACGATGACTTAGGACGTCCTTGATCAATGCCGTTTGACCTGCGTAAGTGGCAAGAATGGATATCTTCGAAGCGGGGTATCCAAGAAGGCGCATGTATTGATAGATAGCAACGGCATACTCGGCTTCTCCCAAGTTTTGGATGAAGTGAGGAGTGGGTTCACGTTCACCGGTGCCCTGATAGTCAGGAACGTTGATAAACTGGTGGTCAAATTGGAAGCCGGCATTCGCTTGCTTAAACTCTAGAGCCGTTTCGACAATGGGCAAGTCCCCAAGTTGTTGATAACGCCACCGGAAGAGTTCTGCAATGCTTGGCCTTGCACGTCCCTGCTGATCAAGGGTGACGACCGGAACCCCGAGACGCACCAGACGGAGGAACAGACTTTGCTCAAAATGGGCATACTGCCGAAAAGCCATGTTCTGGATTATGGGAGAGTTCTGAAGATGGTCACCGCAGAGAACCACACGCTTCAGAGGGAGTTCGCCGCTCTTCATATTCTGCAGGGCAGTAGGGATGAAGCTTTCGATCTCTGTGATCTGTGCCGCTTCTTCCATGATAACATTATCGTAATGAAAGCCGAGATTGGCTATTTCTTGGCGACGCATTGCAGCATGTGTCGAAGTCATGGCGATGATTCTCGCCTCTTTTACAAGAAGGTAGTTGGCTTTATCCTTCGGTTGACGCAAAATTTCAAACGGGCGAATGTCTTCTAATTCGGAGAAGATTTTTGCAATGTGCCGTTGGCATCCCTCAGCCACGTCTAGCAGCGTATCCTTCGGAGCACTGGGGTCAAAAACAGGCTGCGGCGCGTTGGCGAAATACGCATGGAAGGGGAAGGTTGCAATGATGTCTTCGGTTGAAGAAGTTTCGCCGCGAGCCTGATCCCAAAATTTGGCCCACGCCGGTTGAATGTAAACGGTGTTGAAGTATCCAGCAGTCTCGCAGGAGTTGCCGTGGGCGCCTTGTGCTCCGATCGATGCTGCCAAGCGCGTAACTTCACTGAGGAACTGATTGCGATTCTCGAGGAATGACTCTACACGCCCATATTTGCTGTAACTGGTCTCAGTTTCCAGCTCCTCCTCGCCATGGCCGAGGCGGAGAAGGTGACGTTCGTCAATGTCCAGAGCAACAATCTTCTGGAAAAGTTGGTTTAGTGCTTGGTTGCTGTGCGCAATAAGCAGTGTGCGCTCGCTGGGGAAATCATGGTAGATGTTATTAATAATCTGGGTTGCGACATCTGTTTTACCCGTGCCAGGAGGTCCAACAATAACAGTAAGCCCGGGTTGAGTTCCAGAAGCGATAGCCTCCACCTGCGCCGATGTAAACCGGACGGCATTGAGCTTGGGTGCGTCAATTGGATAGGGGCCGGGATTGGGCGGCTTATATGTTGACACACGGAGTGGCTTGGGAGCAGTTCCTTTTTCTGCTTGTACCCTTCGCCGCTTCTTAGAAGTGCCCGTCGAAGAGGGCTTGGACGGCTCGTCGACATATTCAAGTATATATGGAGGGCCAAAGCTTGACGTTTCATCCTTCGATGGCTCTATGGTCGAAACAGGGAAACTCTCAATGAGATGCTGCCAATCCAAGAATGTATCCCGGAAATCAACCGACTTCAATCGATTGGACAATTCTGTGTATCGAGCCCCTGAAGGGTCTCCATAACCCAAGAAGATGTCCTGTATCCAGGAAGGGAGAGCTATGTCCGAGACGATGAGTTTTTGCATGGTGTCAAGTATGGATTTAAAGTTATTTTCTCGTCCCTTTCGTCTCGCTATCACGTTGATCAACGGGTAAACATCCAAATTCCCGCGTGCAAGGTTGTCTTTGTCTGCCTTGAAAGCAGCAGGGTCTAAGTTGACTAGCAACTTCCTCACGCGTGGCCTATATTTGTGACCATTCGACTGGCTCGAGACAGGTTCTCGCAGTGGCCGGCCGTTTTCATCAAGCACCTGAACAATCTCCGCCGTCCGAAGGTATTTGAGACTGGGGCTTTCGGGGTCTCGAAGTCCAGATTGACTGGAACCATCCAGCTGTACAGCCATTAGGAAGACAACGTCATCTGGACGAAGTGATTCCCATTCCATTCGGATGTGGTCAGCCAGTCTGCCCACCTCGATGGCTATTTCAGCTCTCACAAACGCTGGCATTGCCGAGCCAACTTTGGGGGGTGCGACCTCGATTATAGCCGGTTTTGTGATAGGGATGGCCATTCTCGAGAACCCATCGAAAGTCAAGGTCTTTCCATCCCGGCTTGCACGGGGCTGCATCCGTTTAATAATCGACTCCATATCTTTCCGAATCTGGAAGAATGCCTCCGAACGATAGAGCAAAAACGAACGCCACATAAAGTCACCCAGACTAAGATACTGGAGGTTCAGCTTAGGTATCGCAAGCGGCCGAGATCCATCGTAGGTCTCGTTGCGCAGTAACTTCGGATCATAGAGATTTTCCTCTGTGGGAACAATGCTCAGTTGCGACGCAGTTTCTTGGAACGTCGTCTTCCGTTCATAGAATGATAACAGAATTTCCAGATACAGATGGCGATCAGGAGTGATTTGGCACTGTTTCGGATACTCTGTCCGAAAGCCAAGATGGGAGCACAGGCTCTGTAGCTCATGTTCTTCCAAGGCAGCTAATTGCCCCTCTAGCTCCGAGCGCTGTTCTATAGATCCGTAGTTTGACAGAGCCAGGATCATCAACTTGTCTTTAAAAACCTTCATCGAGGTCCTTTGTAGACGTGCTAACTCCTGGCAGTGGACATCGTATATGGCCTGGGGAGACAACGCCTCTCCAGTAAAATCATCAATCGCAAATGCGCTGAAATGCTTGAGAAGGTTGCAAAGGTCCCGGAGCAACGCATTATCTGAAGAGCGATACAGTTGCGATAGACGGATAACAGATAGCAAGTTGAGATCCTTCAACAGTGTATTCACATAGCGTCTGGTAGGAGGTTGGCTTTCCAGATCCACGAGGAATTCAAGAAGCCGCTCGCAGTATCGTAGGTTATTTGCCAGGTCCTTCTCAGGTCCATTCAACCTCCGCAGAAAGTCCAAAAGCATGGTATACAGCCATGATCGCTCGAAGCGCATCCTTGCCTTAGCTGCTTCATCTCCTGCATCATACCGTTTCGCCGCGGCCCTCCAAGCCTTCTTCAGCCCTGGGCTCTTCGCCAGTAAACGATCTCTTGCCTCTTCGCTCGATAAATTGTGCCAGATGGAGATGGAGACCAGCGGCGCACATTCCTTCCGTATCAACGGGTTCTCGACGGACTGAAATGCACTGATGACGAATGATACTATGGACGATCGTGAAGACGTACTGAGCGATGGGTCGATGCTCATAGAAAGGATCCGGTGGAAAAGATTTGAGAAATCATCCGGCCGATCAGAAAAGATCCCTAAAGTCCCCATTAGCATCAACTCGGGTTTCAATTGTCTACAGACTGGCCTACCCCAGATGGGTAAATGCTCCCGCTGTTTCACACTCACAACCAGAGTGAGCAATAGGACGTGGTAGTTCGAGGCATCTTCCGTGTAGGTCGGCCAAAGAAACCTATTCGCGAGTTAGGCACTCAGCAGAAAGCTGTTAGAGGTTGCGGGACTAGCGCACTTTTCCAGGATGTTTAAGTTTTCCAACGTCAGAAGTGACCGGAAACTAAAGTCGTCTGCCTCGAGGGGATCCCATATGTCCTTTTTGATGACATCCTGCTTGACTTTGCGGGCCTTGGAACCCTCCAGCCAGTGGGTTTTGGCCAGCCGCACCCAAGCGCTGTCTTCGCGGAAATCCTCCACTGTCGGTCTGGAGTCAAGGCCCGGCGCCATTGCCTGACGTGTCTGTAGGCCCATTCTCAGACGTTGGGATTGCTGAAAGGGCTCCGAGCGCGGGATCCGATTTATCTGCGCAAGTGGTCCGTTGCGACGGGATTGGGAAAGCTTCTGGCGCGCGTCTGCCAGCATGGAACCTCCGGCGGCTAGAACCCGCAGAGCCGCAGCAACATTCCTTCTCCGTCTCGTCCCATTCATTATCCCTCCAGCTCCCTCTCCCTTCTCCCTTCTCCGTTCTCCGTCCCCCCTTCCCCCCCTCCCCACCTTCCAGCTGCCTGTTGACCATCTGCTCCCCAGGATGGCGGATGTCGATGTCGGCGCGACCCACGCCTATCGGAGGTTGATCGACGATCTCCTGATGCGCGCAGAACAGGCCAAACCGGACAAGCAGATTGAACCTCCTTTGACCGAAGCACATCTGGGCGACTCAATCTGGCTCGTCCAGGGGGAGGATGAGCTGCTCGCCAGGCAACTGGGCCAACAGACGCAATTTGCGGCCGTCGAAATTGCGTTTAGGGAGAAGTTTTACAGTCTTCTTGTATGATCTAGATCTATATCCGAACTGGCAAATTAATGTCATCGCTAACTCGCACCGTCGCATCTCTCCCCCACCAGGCTGCAACCTCGATCGATAACCCCTCGTTTATCCATATATGGAACTTACTGGATATCATCTCAATCTTCTCCGACAACGGTTAGTCCCCGGTGCGATCGTGATCTCTGTGTGTGGATGATGCCCTGATATCTCTGTAGAACAATGCGAGCCCGGCCTGATATTCTGGCTGATTGAGGAATTGCTCGATAGTCAAACAATTGATGGCTGCCGCAGGGTTTTTGACTACTTGGAATCGAGAAGGGAACGGAATACGAAGGTGGGGCTTGCCTTTTGTTTCCCATCATGCCGCATCTGTTGACACCTTTTAAGAAACATTTTAAGCAGAAAAGCTTGATTATCCTACGTTCCTGCAATGAGTTGCTCCGGAGGCTGTCGAGGGCGGAGGATACTGTCTTCTGCGGGCGTGTCTTCATTTTCTTGTTCCAAAGTTTCCCTTTAGGGGACAAGAGTGCTGTCAACCTCCGGGGTGAATACCACACCGATAATGTGACTACATATGATGAAACCGTCAAAGCTGCCGTTGGGCAGAGTGACGATGCGGACGTGGAAATGTCGGATGGAAAAGAACCACTTACAACGATCGAAGGCCTGGGAGGAGAAAGTGAAGCCCAAGCACTATCTGCGAGCGACTCCCATGCGCTCCCACAGGAACCCCCAAAGACACCCCGAGTGGTTATATCGAAATCAAAAGACGAATCCGAAGAAAAAGCCGTGGATTTGGATGATCTCTATCCCATATTTTGGGGCTTGCAGGCATATTTTTCTGCACCGACAAAAACATTCGACCCTCAGCATTTTGCCACCTTTAAGACAGGACTTGAAGCTACCATTTCTACCTTCAAGAGCGTGAATACAGATCTCGAAAATTCTAGCAACACCAGATCGTCAGAGGAAAACCGGAAATCTACCAAGCGGAAGCGAACCACCGATGGCCAGGAGATCGCCAGCAGCTTTAACCCCAAGTACCTGACAAGTCGTGATTTGTTCGACCTTGAAGTATGTGACATGTGGCCAATTGTTTCTTCTTTGATCTGACAAGTTGTCTCAGGTCAACGACACAGCGTTTAGGAGACATGTTCTTGTCCAGGCCCTTATTCTCTTGGACTTCATGCTCTCCCTCACACCTAAGGCAAAGGCTAGACTGGCTGACTTGACCAATAAATCTGTGCTTTACAGCTTCGTGTTGAATGAAGAAGATGTAAGGCTCCTCCCCGAAAGTCTTTACGTGGGGCCGAGTGCTAACTTCAGAAGGCCAAGTGGACAATTAAGATGAGGAAGGCGATTGAGGAATATCTCCAGGAAGGCGTCGGTGGTAAATTTTACTATCGCATGGTAGATACCGTCCTTTCAAGGGACAAGAACTGGGTGCGCTGGAAAACGGAAGGTTGCCCATTGATTGAGAGACCGCCGGTTACAGTGTCCGAATATCTCGGCGCTCGTGAGCATGCGACCAGGGTTTATGCAAACAAACGCCTTCGCATATCACCTATGGGATCTCTCGATCTAAAGTTCCTCTCAGAGGGCGAATCTCTAGCCGGTCTTGAACGTCTTAAGGAGTCGGACAGGTAAGCGCCCCAGGACCACACTAAAATACCTAATATTTGAAGACTGATATTGTGAAAGGTTTTCTGTTCCTGCTGCCGATTCTTTGATGGTGGGTATCATGGATGATGAGTTGGATATCGACACCGCACAGACGAAGGAGGACAAGGACTACGCAATACGATCTAAAGCAAGTAAGACGTGGCGCATACTACGACTTTCTGCAAAAAGCAAGCTCGCGGCCTTTGACAAGATAGATGACGGCAAAAATATGAGGATACTGTTTGAGACTGCCCAGCAGTCAGACAGTGCTCCTCAGACCCTGGAAGGTACACCTCAAGCTTCAGAGGCCCCGGCGAAGCCCTCCACGGAAGGCGAATCCTTGGGTCCGGAGCAAGCTCGTGGAGTTACCAACCTCGAAAATGGAAACTCCACTGTTGCCACCCCGCTGACTTCAGCTGATTCAAAAGATGCAGCTGCCCCGGACACCAAAACAGTGTGAAGAACGCCACTTAGCGTCATTTTTGGGGAAAGCAGTGATGGGGGGGGGGGGGGGGGGGGGTGAGGCGTGGTTGTGATTGGCTCTGAATTGACGCTCTCCCAAGAACCGGACGGGCATGGTCCTGCGTTGGATCTGATGGAGTGGTCAGTGTTCGACGGTAATTATGGCTGTATGCACCCAAATCACGACGCTAGGGAGATGCCTTGCAGTTGCAGCACCTTGGCTTGCCCGAGCCCGAGCCACTACTGGGTCTAGCCAGTGCGTTGCATTTGCCCGGGCTAAGTAGATATCTACCAGTCAGGACGTGAGGAGCCACAAACGGTCACGACATTGGTGGCTGTCACGAGGGAACTGAGAGATTACGGCGGGGGTTGTGGCCGGGTTGATTGGCCTCTTGGGCGCCTTGCCCTAAGCCTGGCCTGCATCCTGACTTTGTCACCCAGCATGACCAACTCCCACCTTATCCCTTTTGAGTCATTCCTCCTAGCGGGCCGTGACGACAGCGAGGCTGGGGATCCCCTGTGGTTGGCCCTCGCACGCTCGGGTTCGTTTTTGCTTTGCTGTTCCTCCCCTGCCCCTCCTTTCTGTGTCTGGGACTGCAGGCGGGGCAAATCACCCCCCCCTCTCTTGCAATGTTCGCTGTCATCCTTCAGGAGCTCTTTGACACGTTCACAAGGGAGGGGGGTAGGGGAGGGGAAATATGTGTCGTGCCCGCGAGAATATTAAGGGGTGGGGGTCGGAGAGACGAGGAAGCTGGGGACTGCGAGATAGCGCCGTCCGCCGGAAATTGAAGGTCTCCGGGCATCCACCACGCCGCGACCGGGAACAACCTGCTTGGGGCTTCTGAGTCAGGACGCGCGAGGTTGTGTGGACGACTGGACTACAGGCGGCCCAATGGGGTCTTCTTCGGTGATCAGTGTAGACCGAGTACTCCGGACCGCGCAATGGATCCATCCCTGTGCCTCTTGCGACCTAGAGGTTTAAACTATAAGGGGACAAATCCCTCGGTGATCAGCAACTTTAATTACACTGGGGAGTTCCTGCATAATTTCATCAAGCTCGGTCCCGTTGTTCGAGAGTGAGGGCCGGAGGAGGGAGTACCCTCGCGCGAGAGGCTTGACAGCGCGGTGGGTTCTCGGATGGGTTTGCCATTTGGACCTCCCCCGAAAAATCGAAAAACCTGTCATGCGAGATTGCAGTGCCATGGCTGGGGCCAGTGCGCATATAGTCCGCCGCCGTACTCCGTAGGTTTCACCAGAACGGTAATGCCAATGTTAAATGAAGACTAGCCATCCACATGGCTCCAGCTAGTGAAATTAAGTGATGGCCCCCGGGAAGAAGCCAGCTGGTAGCCTGTATGACCTGTCAGGGTCCTGGAGGGATCGCGAGCCCGATCGTTTCTAGCCATCGAGCCGGTCTATCCACGGACCCGACGGTGTACGCCTAGCCAGTAGCCAGGTAGTTAGTGCATGGAGTATGGAGTCGTACTCCTCCGTACCTGGAGTCGATGGATAGAGGGGAATGCGATGCAGACGGATAGATGATGCATGGACAGAAGTATTAGGTAGGTGGTCGGTGCTAGCAAGGTACGATTCAGCAGCAGCAGCAGATGCAGATTATTCCCCCAGACGTATCCTGATCGGATAAAGACAAATAACCGCAGCTGGCCTAGCCGGAGCCAGGGATCTAGTTCTATCGAGTCTCGATGAAATACATCACAGCGATGCTGGCATTCCGGGGCCATGGCCGAAGCGCTTCGTTCGACCAGCAGTACAGCAGTAATACTTCTACGGCCGTGGCTCGGAGGAGAGAGAAAGGAAGCCAGCCACGATGCTCACGGTGTACTTGTTCGGATAGCATGTGTCCTGTTTTCGACCCCTAGCCCCTTTTCCATAGCCTCGTCGTTGTCCATATGAAGTCGTGATTAATATCAGTCTCCTTTATTTTGAGAGAAGGGGGGGGGGGGGATTGAGAGTACTGTAGTCAGTCCACACCTTAGAAGGGCTCAGGGGGGAGTAGACAGGAATAGGCACGGTGAATCGCAGGCCTGTGCAGTGGTGGGTGAAGGAGGAGGATACCACTACCACCACTGCGTACTCCGGGGGGGATATCTGATTCGGACGACCAAGGATACTCAATGAACGGTCCATGGATTCCCGTTGTAAACGGTGTTTCATGTAAGCCGATGATGACCCGCACGGACCAGACGTGCTGGAGCCATGGAATTGGAATCATGTCTATGGGCCCCATGGAAGGCTTCAGGAACTCTTGGCGAGGCTGTAGATGCTCCGTACTAGATAGTCCATTCCTTTCTCTAGACCCCCAGTCTCCCACGCCGTGGTTGCCGATAGACCAGGATGGCCCGGTTGACACTGAGCCCAGCGTTCGCGGGGGGAGGGGAGCCGTCTTGGTTGCCGATGGGGAGGGACGGTCTGGTCTAGGGTTGCAGCTCGGGTTCGAGCTCGGTCTCAGGCCAGTCTCACACGCGTTTCGGTCGGTCCTTGGGTGGTAATCCGTATACTACCGTACCTTATACTGTGCTCCGTCCCTACACAGTACATACACACACACACACACACAGACAATAGAAGTAAGATATGCCTGGAGAGAACAATCATCGAACACTTCCCGTCGTCCCTCGCGATCCTCCGACTCAGCCTCCCCCGTGAACAACACCACATCCAGGCCGTTTCTTGTTCCTGATCCACCCATCCCGATCAATGTCTTATTTTCATTGGAGTGGGAACTTGCAAAGGCGAAACTTGACGGCGGCCCCCGCGGAGCTTGCGTAATGGAAGGCATTGGCGCTTACCCACCGACGCCCCGATGGTCGTTCCTTCGCATCAGCAATCACCCGAGATCCATCCCTCCCAGCCCTCCCCATCGTCATCAGCCCGCCATCCGGAACGATCATAATACCGCCCGCTATGTGATCGAGCAGCATCGAACCGCCCGCCCTGATCCAGGTAAAATTGAAGGGGCCCGCCACGCCTCTTGGCATGACGCGAAGCCTTGCCAGAGAGATTAAAGTTGATCCTCCCCAATCTCCTCAGCATCCACTCGGTTCGCTCGATCGCCTCGATTTGCTTTGGGATCTTCTTTCCCCGCACCGTTGCTAACCTGCTACAGCCTACACGGCGATGTTGCTCAGCTGGGATCCTCCCTCGGCCTCTGATCCACCGCGCGAAGATTGTTTCTACCACGCCGCGGTGGGCTGGCGGCTGCTACGGAGTACGCTACGGAGGACTATTACTATCTGCAATAATCTACCCAGTCCTCCTAGTCCTACCCAGCTGAGGCGAGGGATCATGCCATGGATTATCCACTTCTGGGTTCCCGAGATGCTGCGAGATCAGGGAGAGGCAAGGTACCCACCTGCACAGTCACAGACGGCCCGGCAGGTACTACACAGTACGGAGTACACGGTACATACTACCTAGTACCTACATACCTATCGCGGCCCCGTACCCCGTGTGGCCGACGAGGAGACAACGTAAATGAGGAGGGAAAAAGAAACCCCACAACAGAGAAGCAGAGACGTCTAGGTAGGTAGGTACGGAGTACGGACTGCACAGCAAAGGACGGGATCCTCCAAAATGCGGCCGAACTCTCAAGCGAGCTCCGCGAGATTGCATCCCGTTCCATTTCGGGTTCTCTCTTTTTTTCTTTCTCCCTCTTCTTTTCTCTTTTCTGTCTTTCCCTTTCTTCTCGCTTTATCGCTTTGTGCCTCGGTTTTTTCCTAACTGGGATATTGGTTTGAAACACGACTCGCTTGCTTCTTACACTTTTACAGAGAGCTAGTCCAGGCCTATGGTGTAATTCAAAACTTCAAAGACCAAGGATCTTAAACGGGCTGAATGAGGCTATTAAGCCGTCGCGTAGAAGCTCGCCCGGCCTTTCTCGCCTTCGAGGAGGTTCTGGTTCCAAGTACGTATGTACCCGAGGGTTTATGGTTGCGGGTGGGCGCGAACCACTCTCCCATCCGAGGTAAGTCTGGTGTCAACAGCTAAACGAGAGAACTGTGTATAGTGTACTCCGTAAACTGTGTATGGACCAATGTAATTGCAGAGGCCGAACCTCCCTCCCCCCTCTTGTTTGGGTTTCAAGCGAGCGATAGTTGGTTTCCTGTGCAGTCCTTCCACGGTTGATTGGCTGCCGCACGTCGAGCTCTGGCCTATGGCAGTGACGATGCTCTCTTTCATGAATGGATGCATCCATGTTCATGCAGTGAGGTGTAAGTAGATGTATCCAATACTACGGCGTACTCCGCCTTTTGTCCTCCGTCCTCCGTATATCCGCACCTCCTCCGTAAATAGCTAGTAGGTAGGTAGGTATCTACGCCCTACTCGGTACCCTTACCACTGTGAAGTGTGAACGTACATGGTCACTCCACCGGATCCCGGACCGCATATCAGGAAATTGATGATCGGTCTAGCAAGTTACAGGAACAGATGCATGATCTACAAAGCACTGTCCTCGGAGAATTTGCTGTGGCCACCTACATGGTACGAGTTCCGTGGGCGTCAGCCTTTCGCAGCTACTTGGTCCCCTCTTCGATAATCATGCTAATCGCATTGACGCCCGAGTGTTTTATCATTTACACAATTGTCGCCGGTGTTCTTCCCCTCATGTCTAGGTACTTAGGATTCTTCTATAACCATGCATGCAACATATTCCGTGCCTCCTATATACATCGTCTAGGTACCTACAGTGGTCCCGTTCGTCAGAGTGTATTCTGGGTATATTACCTGTGTGTCTGCTTAAGTACCGAGGTACCTATCTAGTACCTAAGTAGGTAGTACTCCGTAGGTAGTATGTCCCTGACGGACCTGTGTGCCTAAGGTGGCACCGAAGTAATCTAAAGTGACTGCTTGATGGAGGAGTAGGTGGTGTCCGCCCCTTCTCCGGCCCAGGACTAGAGCCATCCCACCCTTCACCCTTCATCTTGACAATAGTCATTGTCGCTGATTGCTGACCGTGGCCTCGAATTGTCTGATTATCATGAATAATTATTAGCCAATAGCTACACCCGGGTCTATCTTAGTTGCGCACACCAGGAAGGCTGGGCACCCCACTGCGTTTCCACCTGTCGGAATCGTTCAATGGCTGGCTAGTATCTGTCTGTCAAGCCCTGTCCCTGCGGTGCCTTTCCCCCCCGTGCCTTTCTCTTTCCCTTTTTTTTTTTTTTTTAACTCCCCCCTCTTCCGATCGGAGATTATTGGGATGGTTATTTTCACTCATCTCTTTGTTATGATAGGAGGAAAGTTTCTATACCAGTAGCCCGGGACGAGACCAATCATCACCCTCGGTTGAATAGAAATGTTTTGGTTTCACCTGATTCGATTGGACACATTCCGCTGGGAGGAGCTGGAGGTTGGATGGATGGATCCAACCTATCTACCGTAGGTACCAGGTACCTTACCTAGTCAGTACCTACCAGGTATGGAACGGAAACGTAGTACTCCGTAACAAAACCAAGAAACCCGGACAATAAGGTACCTTAAGGTAAGGTACCTATCAACCCTGTCTTCCTTCATCCTCTACCTACTCCGTACTGTACCTACCTCAGGTACCTGATGTATCGGATCTGTATCCGTTCCACCTTCTTGGGCCCTGCGGCCGTGTGATTTGCGGGTATCTCCTGATACTACTCCGTACCGCCCGTAGTCCAGGGCCGTACCTGACCGTACCGATTCATTTCCACTGCTTGAACGTCAACGTCAAACCTCCCTCCCTCCCTCTTCCATTTCCCCTCCTTTCCTGAACAAGAGATCCTCCGGCCTGACGACGATGACGACTACTCCCCCTTCTGACCAGAATCGCGCGCTGTCATCCTGCTCCCTTCTCTCTGTCTGCCGAATATCACCCGGGCTGTTTCATGCAAGTGTCTCAAGTGGAGTACGGTGTAGGAAGGTATCCCACTTTTCCAACCCATCCGCGTCCTGTCCCCCTCCTCCTCTTTGCCCGGTGGAGAGCACATGAGGGCCGCCACGCCCGACGACCGTTGACTGCACCGCTTTAGCGTCACGCTCGGTTCAGAGTCCGTTCAGCTTGCCTGGTGCATGGTCCGCTCGGTGGCCCTGGCCCGCCTTCCGCTGCATTCCAGCCTCGTTCCTCAGGATCCTACCAGAGCTAACGCTCCTAACAGCCGGCCTAGTGACTAGTCCACTGGCGCTAACCATGGCTGTCGCAGCATGTACCGCGCTGCTTCGGCCGCAAGAGGTTCGAAAACTCGGAGACAACTCTACATTTTACTCCGCAAACCCTGCCTATCTAACTTCCCCTAGGCCTTCTTGGGTTAAGGAGGTCGAACCTGACCTGCCGCATCTGCCGCATCTGCCGGTCCGTGGACGTCCTGACTCCTGCGAGATACTCCGACGGCCCTCTTCAAGTTACCTCAACTCGACGTACCACTCCGTTGTAAGTACGTACGGCGTCGGTTCTCCGTCCTGTTCGGCCGCCTGGTTCAGTGGGACCGGCGGAAATGCACTTCCTGACTGCTGTAGCATCGCTCCGTACTGTGAGAATCCTGGGTACAGTACTCCGTACCCTGCCATGTATTCCGCTATCCATACCCATACTCGTACCTGAGATGACAGCCAGGCTATCCAGTACATATCATCACTTAATCGTGTCCAAGATGAGATGACTGATGTTCATCGCTATCTGTCCCCACTACTATTACCGCCTCGGGATTGTCCTATTGTCCTCCGCGGGGGGCGTTCCCTTCTATTATCATGTTGATTGAACAGCGTCTCACCCCTTCCCCCCCCCCCGAATAAAAAAAAACAACCCTGGCCCCTGTTTATCTTTCCTGGCTCCCAAAGACGCATCTAGCAGCTCGGACACTCTCATGCATCTTCAACAAATCACCTGAACGTTTTCCCTGGATGGTGGCGGGTAGTTCGCTAAGTGGCTCTTAACCTAATCCCTTTGGCTCGATCCACGCCCGGTGTCCGGCGGATTATGGAGCCAACGCCCGACTAGCGCTGTCGGTAGGCCTTCCAGGCTTCCACATGGTGTGTTTACTGTCTACTGCCGCCGCCTCTGTAGCTGGGCCGGCGGTCTCGGATGAGTCAGGACGGGCTCCAGTCCCGGCAACAAGGGTCTACCTTTAGGTGGCGGTTGGCTGACAACCAGGATGGCTTGCGGGTTTCGGCCTAGGGAAATCTCAGCGTCCCAGACTTCTAATGACCCGCACGATGCGATGCAATGGGACGGGGCTGCCGGTTCCACGTCGGAAATTTTACGAGCAATAGAGTGTGCCGGGTGTGGATTACTGGAAACGGCTGATGATTGTTTCGCCCACCCCATACCTAGTTTACTCTACCCTGCGTGGGTATGGGACGTCTTCTACGGTTTTACCCCGTTAGACTGAAGAAGCACCTCGATCATGAACTACGTCCCCCTTTACCCTTCGTTTACAGGGCTGTTGTCCTTGTCCAGGTTCGTCTGAGTCTGTCTGGACTTCGCGGATTCTCAATTCGCCACCATTGCTCTCGTGCGCAGCTGTGCTGCCCTTTGGTTATCCACAGCCCATTCCGCTCTCGATCTCTTCCCGTCTCTTTATTTTTATTATTATTCTTATTTTTTTTTTTTTTTTTTTTTTTTTTTTTTTTTTTCTATTAGTATATATTTTTACTTATAACTGTTTTTTATAACTAGATTAAGAATTTACTATCTGATTTTATTCTAAAAATTACTATATTTTTATTTTTATTCTATTTTTATTTCCCGCGAACCTTTTTTTTTTTTTTTTTTTTTTTATTTCCCTCCCCCTGTTTTTTCCTTCATATCAGATTGAAGGCTTCGTACCCTTGGTTCCAATATCCTTAAACTGTAAAGCTAAGCTCATAGTCCTTCCCCAGCACGGAGTATACTAGCTTTAGAAGCGTGGTCATCCTAGGCTCCTTCGTTGGTCAGTCTCCGTCCGGTGACAATTTTCCTGCTCCTTGTCACCACGGCTGCTGCTCTTACTGCTGGTGTCTACTGTTTAGTTCGGAGGCCGCGCTACTACTACCGGTACGGGGATCTACGACCACACCGGACTGGGGACTCATTGAGCCTGGAAGCATCCCCGGTCGTTAGCCCAAGTGCCTGTTCCACTGGCGTTTTCTCTCCCACCCCCATTGTCTCTCGTTCTGTCCTGCTCTTGTTCCTCTGCTCCTCTGCTGCCTTGTGATAATCTCTCCGATCAAGATCATCATTCCTATCCCCATCCCCATCCATATCTCACGGACGTGTACATTGACGGGGGTTTAAACTGACACTTGTAGTATGGTGTGAGATCTCCGTGTACCGAACCTTCAAACTGTGGCCCGTTCAGGTTAATTTCTTGTTTTCTGACACTCGTTCCTCCCTTTATCTCATTTACCCCATTCTTTTTTTGAGTTTGTTCCTCCGCGTTAGCATCGAGCACCTGCCTATCGTTTGCAATCACTCCCTGCATTGAGGACCGAAGACCATTCGTTCCTTCAGACCTCGGGCACTCCATCGTCCGCCGACCAACCTTCCCCGTCGTGTGCCCTTCTGCAGCAGCTGCAGCAGCCCTAGTAGCACTACCTACCCTGCCTGACTCCGGCGGTTTTGGTTGTGGTGGTCTTCTGGGTTTGGGTGGCCAACTCGAAAGTGGATCTCTGGCTGGCCGTGACCAGGGCCTTGTCGTCTAACATCCTGCGTTATTTCCACTGCCGTGATCGTGCTTTTGTTTCCGGGTTGGGCTAAGCACGGTTTAATCTCCTCTATAATCTTCTACCCACCGTCCGGTAGCTCCCCCCCGCCCCGGCCGTATCCCAGGACCCAGCAGAGGGATCGACTTTCATTTCTTGCCGTTCGTCGTTGGTCTTAGCGGACGCCGAGAATCTCCTTTATCGTTTCGGGGGCAAGTCAAGGGGAACATACTAAAGAAGGACAGCAGTGTGGTTCATCTGTTGCGGTTTCGCCCACCATTGGGATTGCTCCTGCTACCACCACCGCCGCCGCCGCCGCTACTATCAGCACTGCCAGCATTATCTGTTCCCGATCCCCTTCCTCCTGAGGTTTTCGCAAAGGACCGATCTCCGGATTCTTATTCTTTGCCCTTCTTCGTCCTTCATTTCGCGGTCCACGGCTCGGAGATCCTGCGCTTCTTCAGCAAGCGCCCCGACAGCTCGTGCAGACCCACCCTGTTCTCCCTTGGCTGCGATCCTGGTCGCAGCTTCTATCCGTATCCCGATTTAAACTGCAGTGCGCCGAATCTCCCATCTTTAGGGACGTATGCGCTAAATCTGCATTGTTGTCATATTTACATGGTGTAGCGGAGTTACATCTACCATGTCACTCAGCGGACCGTGTGTCTGGTTGTCCTCGTTGTCACCACCTTCAAGTTCACATCTACCCGCCATAACGAATCACTGGTCGACAGCGTCCTGGAACAGTGAGCAAGTCTCTTCAAGGCCAAGGGCTTTACCGCCCAGGCTTCCCGGGTCGTGGGAGAAGGAGAGCGAGCCAGCAAAGCCGTCTTCCATCGATATGCAGCCGGCTGCGTTGAAGGCTGAGAATGCCTTTGCACCCGTGGCTCCGGCAAGAACGTCGAGTCCAGTACAGCGCCATGGGGGGCCCATGTCCTTCCCCAATCCCGAAAGCCGAGTTACAGAACTCGGGGATGACACGACGTCAAGAATGAAGCTGGAAAAGCTCGACCATAGCGAACCTCATTTCCCTAGGCCGACAGGGACGGCTAGTCCCCAGACCATGAAGGAAAGGACGCCCGATCTCAAGGAAAGAGAGGCTGTAGAACAGCGAGAGAGAGACCGGGATAATTGTGACGCAGCGATGGCCTCTTCCGATGATGGGGCAGAATCGTCTGTAGGTGGTGATAAGAAACATACATCAGATTCCAAGAGCGAAAAGAAGAAGATGAAGCGATTCCGGTAGGTGCTCGGTGGATTACTTGGCATGCCGCGAGTCCAACTGACAAAGATTTGACAGATTAACTCACAATCAAACCCGCTTTTTGATGAGTGAGTTCACTCGCCAGGCTCACCCTGATGCTGCCCACCGCGAGCGACTATCGAAGGAAATTCCGGGTTTGACGCCGCGACAGGTGCAAGTTTGGTTCCAGAATAGGTACTTACAACCAATGCCGCTCGAGGAAGCCATCGGTAGATGCCAACTAATGCTTGTATTCTAGACGAGCAAAGCTCAAGCGACTCACTAGCAACGACCGAGAGCGCATACTGAAGTCCAGAGCGCTACCGGATGACTTCGATACTACTCAAGTTTTACGCACTCCTTTCGACCACAAAACGCCATCAGAGGCACCAGTTGCGTTCCCCCTCCCCAAGCTCGTCTGATACGCAATGTCCCTTCTAATTCTTTGAAGATGTTACTCACCGATGGACTGCCACGACTGAATGACGATGATTATGTGATTTCACCTTTGAGCTCGGCCTCTACAACAGGTAATGGCTTCTCTTCGGCGGCTGCGGACAGACATTTCGAAAATTACCCCCAGGCCGGTGGCATCCAAGCTCGCGGTGGACCGACCCCCCTCTCAGACCTACACCGGACCAATCGCAGCGCGTTTCCCTTCCCAAGGTCTAGCAGTTTCTCCGAGACCTCATACAACAGTGGACTTCATTTCCCCGGACGATTCTCAAGGCCTGGCGTGGAGTCGTTGGGTCATCCCAGTATGGCGTATGCTCGACGTCCGGTAGACTATGGGTTGAGCCGGCCGGCCAATGGTCTGGTTGTTGGATATGATCAACAGCGAGCCTTGGAGGGCTCCGTGTCACCCACAGGGCCGCCCGATCAGCCAGTCCAATACAACGTAGACAGTCATCGTAAGCCCCCCGAATTCCAGTCTCGAGATCACGTGCTAACAACCTTGACACTAGATCAGCAAATACACAGCTATCATCCCTCGCTAGCGATGCCCACCCCCAAGGGATATGGGGGAATGGAAATCAACTCTCACATGCAACAACACCATGGAAGGCAGATACCAGCTCTGCAATCAGTGCCGGTTTCGGAAGCGCCTGATTACCGGCCCTACTCATATGACCATCACCCATACAGTATGAACCATGCAATGCCTTATTCCCAAGCCAATGCCTCGAGCATGAGCCTTCCCGCTTCCCTTCCTTCCGATTCGAACAATGTCTCCCAGGGATCTGTTGTCACGTCCGCCGAAGACCGTATGAATCACCCTGCACCACAACTAATTGACCCCCTGAGAGCAAAGTTCGGCAATCAAACGTTCGAATATGCGAACTATCTATAATACGGAGGTTGTTGAGAAATCTAGAAGCGCCCTCCCTCCTCTTTAAGCGCCCTGCATATTATAATTCCCACAGAACTCTACATCCATTTAATCGGTTGGGAATGCCTGCTTTTTTCCCCACTTTTGGTTTGCCTTGGACCGATCCACCACCATCCACCATCCAGATTCGGCCTGAGGGTTTACATCGATGTTTCCTTACTGTTTGATCATTTTCCTTATTCCTTCGAACCCCTCTAGTTTCTTTGCATATAACATCCATCGAGAGGGAAGGAGCGTGTGCATTTTCAAAATCAGCTATTCTAGGCCGGGACATTGCATGGCGTCTGCTTTCTATCTGGTGGGTCTTCTGGCTTCTGCTTTCTCATCTCTTCGTGGTCTTTCAAATGGACTCTGCCTGTTCTCAGTTGCTGCTTGGTCTGTACCAGCCTGTTTCTTGTTCTTAATCTAGGGGGCCTTTGTGATCTGATCTTCCTGTATACGGGCATTACATTCTAGTGAATAATTTTTAAAGGCTATATAACTTTCAGACATCAAGCAAGGCTCCTGAATACTGCTGTTCGAATGACGAAATTGTTTGTCTCCATCTCTGTTTTACTCTGCGTAGCACCTAAACAGCATATCTAGTTGACCAACGCAATACCTCTGCAGTAGTAGTAGTCGTGGTGGTGGTGGTGGTGGTGACTAGCTGACTAAGTATGTACCAACTAACTAGTTAACTAACTACCCGCACTACACGGTCTACTTGCGGTGGTGCACAGCTTGAATCCAGCTCAAGCAAGCAATTGCCCAATGGTGTTGCTCCCAATGACTCTTACAGCATCGCCCCCGCCCACGGCTCGAGGATTACCAATGCAGCCGATGTAAGTTGCCTGACCCTGCATCCCCACTCGACGCCCGCATCGAATCACCAGTCGCCGAAATCCGCCTCCAGCATCGACTGCTTCCGCCCCGGCCAATCAGCGGGCGTCCATTGCTAATCGCCGCGGCTCAGCTGCCTGGCCGTCCTCGACAGCGGAGTATAAGTATCAGCTTCAACCCGTCACCAAAAAGTCATTCTTCCTTCATCACTCGGAACACTCAGACTGCCGTTCTCCTTACTCGGATTCACTCTCTCGCGATCACCCACTCCTGCCTGCATATATCGAGAACCGATTCAGAACACATCGTTTTCGGAAGCATCTGTTCCTCCACCCACCAGTCTGTTAATTACGTCATACCGGACCCTTGCTCTTTGCCTGCTCGATCAACCTTTATTTGACTCAGTACCGTCAACATGGTTCACCCGTCCTCCACATGCTGCAAGACCACCGGTGATGGAAGCTGTGTCTGTGCCGCCCAGGCAAAGTGCTCCTGCGGCAAGGAGAACGCCCTCCACTGCACTTGCAACAAGGCGTCCAGCGAGAACACCGTTGCGGGGGCTCGATGCTCATGCAGTAGGTCCCCCTGGCTCTATTGCAATCAGATAGTTCCTTCTGTCTCGTGAGATCTACTTACTGATGCCATCGCCAGGAGCTCGCCCGGCCGGACAATGTACCTGTGAGCGTTCAGTCAGTGAGAACAACCCCGTAACGGGAGATGCTTGTCCTTGCGGGAAGCGGCCCAACAGTAAGTCTTTGCCTGTGAGATTTCCGGGGCGAGTGCCCGCTGACATCGAAATCTAGCTTCTTGCACCTGTGAAAAGGCCAGCGCCGTGGACGCGGCTGTAGATCACCTCGAGACTGACTTCACTACCCGTGCCTAATGTTCTTTCTGGGTCTCGGGGGTGGAGCCATGGGGCTGTCTATTTTTATTACTTTTTATGGCATATGTACTTCTGTGATCGGTGTTCATTATGGAGTTTGTGGATGTTGAGGCCGGATATGTCTCACGGTCGTGTGGGTTTTTGATGGGCTGGCTTCTTGCATTATTACCCAGTACTACATGGAAAGGAAACGGGAAAATCAGCGAAGATGTTTTAATTACATGACGAGTCTGAATTGAGTCTCATACTAAACGTCCATGTCTGTAAATCAGGGCTGGGAGGAAGGTTTAGTGGTGTGTAGACGCCAAATGCCGTAGATGGCTGGCGGACTGACAGCCTGACCCGTCCACCAATAAGATAGTCGAGATCAGAATAAGAATGCCAACTGCGGACCGTACGTACTTAGGACTTACCTCTGCAGTCTGCAGCTATCGGACCGAGTTCCCCACTCGATTGCAGTGCCATGAATGCAATAAGGTTTGCATGGGCTGGAGTAATCCCCTGGCAGAGCCAGCCCACGGCGGTCGGGCTCAAACCTTGGGTTGTCTGGAGACCGGATGGTTACCTACTGACTATGGTATGGGATGTCAGCACTCTAATTGCCTAATCAGGCAGAGTCCAGCTCCGGGCACCGCCACGCCGCATCAACGTTGTTCCCGATCTCCGCCGGATCGGCCGCGGAAGTGGCTGGAGGTGCTTCCTCCCTCCTGGTGCTGCTGTTACTGCTGCTGTTGCTGCTGCTGTTGCTGCTCGTCCTCCTTTAACCGGATTTGCCCCTCCCCCCTTCTCCTCCCAAGCCTTAGAGAGCCTCATTCTTGCACCAGCATCACTTATCCGGAGTATATTGTGGTTCCCTGGACCTCCCAACTGCCCGGGTCTTCCGCAATCTGCCATTCGACAATCTCACCCCCTGTCGCGCGTTGTTCTCCGATCCTCTCCCCCCCTCCTCCCCCCGGCACACTTTCCATTACGCATGCGCCATGCTGAATGCACCGTAACGACTTGATTGGACTGGCACGGAAGAAAACGACGGCATTCTCTGGACATGATTGTATGACGCAGGCTCGCTGAGTGAATCCCGCGGGCGTGGTGTCTGCGCTTACCCAATTCTGAAAACCTTCAGGGACGACGGATTTGACTGATCTACATCTTGCTCTCGGCGCAACGTATATTTATTTCCCGACCGTGTTTTATTTTATTTTAACCGACCTTAACAACCAATTCAACATCAATCAACATGTCGTCTATGCGAGGCTTGGTTCAGTTCATTGCGGACTTACGAAATGCAAGAGCGCGTGAACTAGAAGAGAAGCGGGTGAACAAGGAGTTGGCCAACATCCGCCAGAAATTTAAGGGAGGGAGCTTAAACGGGTACCAGAAGAAGAAATACGTGTGCAAGTTGCTCTACGTGTATATCCAGGGATACGATGTCGATTTCGGCCACCTGGAGGCTGTTAACCTGATTTCGTCTCCCAAATACTCCGAAAAACAGATCGGGTACCTTGCGGTGACATTGTTCTTGCATGAGCAACATGAACTGCTCCACCTCGTTGTTAACAGCATACGGAAGGACTTACTGGATCACAATGAGCTGAACAACTGTTTGGCCTTGCATGCGGTGGCTAATGTCGGCGGACGAGAGATGGGCGAGGCGCTTTCTATGGATGTTCACCGGTTGCTGATTTCCCCGTGGGTATTTCTGCAGCCCCTTGTTCGGCTGCGCTTTTGTTGGGGTCTGTCGCTGATCATTTCATAGTACCTCCAAGGCTTTCGTTAAGAAAAAGGCCGCCCTGACCCTTCTTCGGTTGTATCGCAAATACCCTGGCATTGTACAGAACGAATGGGCGGAGCGGATAATCTCCCTGATGGATGATCCCGATATGGGTGTCACCCTATCGGTTACGTCACTCGTGATGGCGTTGGCCCAGGACAAGCCCGATGAATATAGAGGGTGCTATGTCAAGGCCGCACATCGGCTGAAAAGAGTCGTGGTTGATAACGACATTGCACCTGATTATCTCTACTACCGGGTGCCGTGTCCCTGGATTCAGGTTAAGTTGCTGCGTTTGCTGCAGTACTATCCTCCAGCAGGTAGGCTCTGTTGTATGCGTCCGTTGATTGTATGCGCGTAACTGACCTGCCGATCAAGAGGACAGCCACGTCCGCGAGATTATCCGCGAGTCTCTGCAACAGATCATGCATCTTGCTATGGACACACCTAAGAATGTTCAACAGAATAACGCCCAAAATGCAGTGCTTTTCGAAGCGATCAATCTACTCATCCACCTTGATACCGAGCACAGTCTCATGTTGCAAATATCTACCCGTCTAGGGAAGTATATCCAGTCGCGGGAGACAAACGTTCGGTATCTGGGTCTTGAAGCAATGACACATTTCGCAGCGAGGGCCGAGACTCTCGACCCTATCAAGAAGCACCAAAATATCATCCTGGGGTCGCTCCGAGATCGGGATATCAGTGTTCGGCGTAAAGGGTTGGACTTGGTCTACAGTATGTGCGACACCACCAACGCTGGCCCGATTGTGAACGAGCTGCTCCGTTACCTGCAGACGGCCGACTACGCAATTCGGGAAGAGATGGTGTTGAAGGTAGCCATTCTTACGGAGAAATATGCGACTGATGCCCAGTGGTACATTGATATGACACTAAAACTCCTGTCACTGGCTGGCGATCATGTCAACGACGAAGTGTGGCAACGAGTGATCCAGATCGTGACTAACAATGAAGAACTACAAGCTTATGCTGCACACAATCTACTTGGTTATCTAAAGACCGACTGCCACGAAAGCTTGGTGAAAATTGGATGTTATGTGTTGGGCGAGTTTGGGCATCTGATCGCCGAAAACCAAGGCTCAAGCCCTATCGAGCAATTCCTGGCTCTGCAGGCGAAGATGATTACTAGCACCGATAATACCAGGGCGATGATCCTGTCATCTTTTGTCAAATTCGTCAACCTCTTCCCCGAGATCAAACCCCAACTACTGCATATATTTCGACTGTACAGCCACTCTCCTGATTCCGAACTACAGCAACGTGCTTTCGAATACCTGTCGCTGGCGACGCTTCCCACTGATGACCTTCTCCGGACGGTCTGTGATGAAATGCCACCCTTCTCGGAAAGAGCATCCATCTTACTGTCCCGGTTGCACCAAAGGACCGCTGGCACTACGGAGAAGAAGACGTGGGTCGTGGGCGGAAAGGATGCGAATACAGACCAGCAAGAGATGCTCATGGCGCAGAACACCGGACTGAAACGTAGCTTCACGACCATTGTAAATGGTACGAAGACAGGGACAAATGGAACGGCAGCATCGCCTAGCGCGTCGGGCGACCTAGCAGGACTGGATCTCAGTGCCCCAGTCGCACCGGCGCCAAACATGGCCAGTGCGGCCCACCTGACTCCAGATTGGGAGATTGGATATAACCGACTGTACTTTGGCGGCGAAGGCGTGCTGTTCGAAGACGCGCAGATCCAGGTCGGACTGCGATCCGAATACCGTGCCCATATGGGCGTGGTGAAGATCTACATTTCGAACAAATCATCCTACCCGATTGGATCACTGACCACGACGCTGGATAATCCGGCGGCTCCAAACCTGAAGATCGACACGAAGAGTCTTCCGGAGCCATCCGTGCCTGCCGTCGGCCAGACGCAACAGACGCTGTTGGTCGAAACACACGGGCCGTTTACGGAGGCGCCCACGATCCGAATCTCGTATCTCGCGGGAGCGCTGCAGGCATACACCCTGCGACTCCCCATAGGCATGCACCGGTACATGGAGCCGTCAGCCTTGTCGGCGGAGGATTTCTTCAAGCGATGGCGGCAGATCGGCGGGGGTCCGCTGGAATCACAGAACACATTTGGAGTCACGGCGCGGGCCAAGGACATCAGTGAATCATTCACGCGACGAGTGGTGGAAGGATTCGGGTGGAAGATCATGGACAACGTGGATCCGAACCCGACGAACATTGTGGGCTGCGCAGTGTTCCAGTTCACGGGGGGGAAGACGGGCTGTCTCCTGCGGCTAGAGCCCAACTATGACAGACGGGTAAGCTTATCCTCGGCGCAGAATGCATTGGGATTGAAGCTGACAAGATACTTGCTTAGATGTATCGGATCACCATCCGCGCCACCCAGGAAGAGGTGCCACGGGCGCTGGCGAAACAGATGGAGTCAAAACTATCACAGGGGGCGCTGTTGGACAGTGGTAGATGACGGGAGTAGCAGATCGCTTCATCTATCTCCGTGGAAACCACCTGTTCTTGTTCCCTTCTTCTTGCTCCGCTATCTGACGGTAGACTGGGGCTGTATTTATTACCAGGATCGACCACGTATATACCACGGACATGCGGAAAGGTTCCCACTTTTTAATGTACAGACAGCACTGTCTTACTCAACCAACCAAAGTCATTATTATAATTATAACCTGGCGCCGGGTGTCACAATTTCCTTTTTTGCCCCCCCTCCCCCTGTTCCACCAACCCCTGTAATGCAACCTCGACTGTCGTGAATCGTAACGCGAAGAACCATCCCAGATCCTATATTTCTTCCCAGCTCGGCCACCTCACAGCACTTTAGCCTGATCCTTAGGCGGCCTCTCCCCAAAGATGGTCGTTCCCACACGGACCTCATCACTGCCCAGGGAAATGGCACCCTCAAAATCCTCACTCATACCCATACTCAACTCCAATCGGGCTTCTTCCCCCACCAGTGCCAGCTCAGCAACCACCCGATCCCTCGTCTCCTTCAGACAAACGAAATCCTCATTTTCGTTCTCCGGGGTCGTCGCTTTGGACCTGGCAATCGCCCCGATGGTCATGAGCCCCTGCAGACGCAACCGGGGACACTTGTTCCGAATAAACGCACACAGCTCCGACGCCTTCCCGGGCTCCACCCCGGACTTATTTTCCTCACCGGAGGTATTGACCTGCACGAAAACGCGCAGCCGGTCCTCATGATTAGTGGCGCGGACCTCCTCGCTCCGTTCCGCCCAGCCCCTATCCAGCAGCGAGGCCTTTTTCTCGGAGTCGACGCTCTCCACCGCCCACAGGCCGCGGACCTCGCGCGCCAAGGTGACACATTTGTTGGATTGGAGGCCGCCGATGAAGTGCCACTTGATGGTGGGAGGCAGCAGGCGCGATTTCTCGGTCAGCTCTTGCTGGTAGTTCTCGCCGAAGTGGATGTGCGAGGCCGGGGGCTGGTGGAGGGTGAGGATGTCTGAGGCGGGTTTGAGTTTAGAGACGGCGATGAGGCGCGGGGTGGAGGGGATGGAGGGGGTGGTGGTGGTGGCAGCGGCGGCGGCGGTGGTGACGCGGGAGGAGACGGCGGCGAGGTTGGAGAGAAGCACGGAGGTGCGTGAGGGGCAGGAGAGGGGGATTTGGGAGGACATGTTGGATGATGAGGGGGACAGTCAAACAGTCAGTCAATCAATCAATCAATGACAGTCCAGTCAGTCCGTCAATCAGTCGGTCAGTCACAGTGTTAGTCAGTCGGCAGTCGTGATGGCCCGATCCGAATGGCCGATGCCGAGGCCTGCGCTAACCGGACCGGGACTGGCACCCACGTGATACGGGAGATCGGCTCCGGCGGTTCCGGGCCCGCGCACGTGGCTGACTAAGGGGCAGCCAGGCCGGAACAGGCAAGGACGGGGCGCGACCCGGGGAAGCGGCAACGTTGCGTTCGTCATTCTGCAGGGGATCATCAAGAACGAACACCTCCGTGCGACTATCCCTCCAGCGTCCAGCCTGTCCAGCCGGTGTGCTCCATCTAGCTATCAGGTCTGCCTCTTGCAGACTGCGGACTGTCATCATCTCTCCTTGATGTCATCCCTCCTCTCCAGAACTTCCGCTTCCCCTCCAGATCCCCCCTCTCCTCCTCCCTCTCTTCCCTCTCTCCCCCCTCCTGTCTCGGCAGATGGCTCGAGAAGCCGCCGGCGCTGTCACAGCCTGCCACCGGCCGGAGCCAAACCCACTGCCGGGCTCCAGCCAATTTCCATCTGCTCCATTGCCCCCATTTGTCCCCATTTCGTGCAGACACTATTTGTCGTCCGCGGCCAGTAGCTGGCAATCTCGTCTTGGGAGGAGCTGTTGTCGCCATAATAGTCGTCGGACCCCCGCCTAGGGTGTGCTTATGTCCGACCGGGTGAGAAATAAAGATGCCTGGACTCTTTCTTCCTGGCCGTCCCGGTCCTTTCATCCCCTGAGGAACCACCACCACCACCCCCTGGGCCCCCTGTCTCTTCCAGTCGCCCAGGCCCATGGCCCAAGACATCGTGGATCCCTTCCCATCAATTTTTTATTAGGTAAACCCTCACGAGCAGAGGTCACCGTGTGGTAGTATTGGGCGACCCTGAAAGCCGTGGAACCGAGCGCGCGCGCCAGAATGAGGCAGGCCTCCCCTCCGGTTGGGCCTCGATCGATGCGACCTCTTCCGATCAACGTCCGTTGTAGCCGGGCGAGAGAGGAGTACGTAGCAGAGCAGTGTCTAGTGAACCAGTTACTTAATGTAGAAGCCCAGGTCAGCCGGCGCAGCAGCGTCATGGCGAGCCGGGGTGGTGCAGTTACATCCTCCCTCTTCCATCCAACTTGCATCCAACTTCACTCTTTTAACGCCGAACTCCACTCCAGCGCTTTGGGCTGACGTCAAACACTCCTTCACGCCATACTGATTTGCTGCATTGTCATTCATTCCTTTCTACCTTTAGTCTTTTTTTTTTTTTCTTTTTTGGTACCATACTAGGTCCAGGCAGACATCCATCCATCCATCCATCCATTATTATCCGGCCTGCCAATGATCCGTTCTTTCATACATTGGGTCTCGATTTCTCTTGTCTCCATCCCCCCCCCCCCCCCCTGACCGACTCGGGAGTCTAAATTTACTTACTCCCCTCTCCCCTCGTGCATTGCCTTCCTCGCTGCTCTCCTCCCCCTCCTTGCTGGACGCCATCTCTTGACTTGCATTGATTAATCTGGGGATTCAAACCCAGCGACAACGACTGCCGCGCCAGGCCGTCCCGCAGACCGTCTGATCGACCCCTGCTGCGTTGGAGTGCGTCATATCAGATCCGAGCAGATCCCATCCAGCCAACCAGCCAACCAGCCATAAGGTTCATACATCATCAGATCCGCCCAGTCCAGACCCGGGGAACGCCCATGCCCTATATTTACAGCCCTCCCTCGCCCAAAATCTCCTGCTGAACAATCACGATCAACGGCCGATTTTTTGAACACCTACTCCCTCCTCTCAACCTCCTAAAAAAGACCAACTGCTTTGAGAGCAGGGTCAACCGTTATCTTCAAACCCACCCACCGAACAACACCCCTCTCCCCACCCTTCTCCCCCCTCCCTCCATTCACCGGGCTCGCCGCCACCCTCAATTGCATCGCCGGAAGCCCGCGGCAGCAAATCCACACCGACTCGATTACTCATTCCGGCCCTTGGGCAACCACCCACTGAAGCCCTCTGCAACAAGTCGGGATTACTTTTTTTTTCTAAACTTTCGGACCTGGTATTAAAATTTTTTTGGGGAGGGGTGTTTTGTGTTCTTCCCTCCATCCCTCAAACCCGCCATGTGTCACCAATTCTTCATGGTTTATGAATGGTGCCAGTGCCAGGAAGACGCAGGCCAACAGTTCTGCTCAGAGCGCAATGAGAACAACTACTGTCCAGACGTGGCCATTGACGTGGTTCATATGCACTGCTTCTGCCACAGCCATGCCACGCGCGGCTTCAAGTCGGAGAAGAAGTCGCGGAAGCTGGAGCGTAAGCTGGAGCGCAAGCGCCTATCCACGCTGAGTCTGGACGAGAAAAGTCTACTCGCGCCGCCGAAGAAGAAGTGGTATCGCTTCTCGCTACGGTCGCGGACCTTCTAGCGGCATTGCTGGGGTTGGTTTTGTTTCATATAGCATGGGCGACTGTCTCATATTGCATTCGTTTCGGGGGGGGTTTTTTCTTTTTCTTTTCTTCTTTTCTTCTTTTCTTCTTTTCTTTTTCCCTTTGTCTTGGGAGAGGTTAGCACGGCGTCGTGTCTTGGATGCATGGAGTTAGTTATATTTACTGGGAAGGGCCAGGCGTTTATTCGGGCGCGATGGAGGATCTGCTGGGCGGCTGAGCCACTTGGCCATGCGAGGTCTTTCTATGCGGAGCTACTATTTACTTAGTTAGGGCTGGCTGTATTTATCTACCTATCTGTGGTTGTTCCTTATCGATCCGATCCGATCGGAGGGAACCATATGGCGATCCACTATTGTCTGATTATTGGACCACTCGTGGCTCACAATAGAAATGGAATTCAGGAACGCGCTCCGAATGCAGAGTAGACGGCAGATGAGTCCGAGAGGGGGAAGAAAAGGAGTTGGTGTGGCTAGATAGTATGTAGTATGTATTGGCCGGAGAGCCCCTGATGGGCGCGGGAATGCGGGAGTGAGGGGAAAGAAACCCTGGGGAGATCCGCTCTGCTCCTTCTGCTCCTTCTGCTCCTCGCTCTTCCCCTTTCCCATCCCATCCTCCCTTCTCGTCCTCTCTTTCTTTGCCCAACTCAACGTGGCGAATATCATCATCACCATCACCACCACCACTACCACCACCGTGATATCACCACCATCAATCACCCTTGTCCCTCATCTTTCTTGACCGCCATTCTCTCGCATCGCGTCTCTGTCTCCTCTCCTGACTTCCCCCGATGGGCCCGGCATGGACCCCTCCCAGCGCGATGATCCGGCGTCATTCACTGCTCCCGTGGCATCGATGGCTGCATCTCCCCCGACCGATCTCCTTCCCGACCCCCCGCTGCTCTCGTCGCACCGTCTAAGCCACCCCCCCTCTCCACCCGTCGCCTCGTCCTCGCTGTTATCGCCCGCCGATCCCCCCGCGCGTTCGGTCGCGAACTCAGCGCATCCCGCTCCCCGTCGCATTCCCAGCCCCAGCGCCTTGAGCGACGAGCGTCGCAAGTCCTCGCCGAGTCTGAAGAAACGCTCGTCCACCGCCTCGCTGCGCTCCAACCGGGGAGCGTCCACCTCTCCGCGCCCCAGCCTGTCCCGCCACTCCTCCTCGTCCACGTTCGGAACCTCCCCCACGAGCGCTTCCGCCGCCCATCATAACATGTCGAGTAAGAAGCCTCCCCTTGCCGCGACCAAGGAGCACTCGGTCCCTACGGCCGCGTCCATTGCAGCGGGGTATTTCCGAAGGGAGGTGGACTGGCACCAATCGGCCGGCCTGCAGTCCCAGACGTTGGTGCTCGTCCACGATGCGTGTTACGGCCATCGTTTTTCTCGTCCCCGGGCCTCCCGAGCTGCACTTAACTCCATTGTGGAACGCCCGGAGCGCGTCCAGGCTGGCGTTCTGGGTATCTCGGCCGCCTACGTCCGTCTCGCGCGCCGACATGCGGGGGGCCGCTTCGCCCCTAACCCAGACTTGGACCCTTATCATTTGCCGGTGCCACCTTTCCAGATCCGCAAAACCACGCGTACACTACCGCTCTTCTCCCCGGCCGTCACGCATGTACACGGCGCGAAGTGGATGGAGGAACTGAAGGCCATGTGCGACGCGGCGGAATCACGACTCGCGCTGAATGGCAAGGAACTGACCCGTCCCCGCAGCGCAGGCAAGGACGGTGCTGCTGCCAATGCCCCTGTCTTTCACGAAGGCGATCTCTATCTATGCTCTGAATCGTTGAACGCATTCGAGGGGGCTCTAGGCGGCGTGAGTGATGGCGTGGACGCTGTTCTCGGCCCGGGTCCGACGAAACGCGCGTTTGTCTGCATTCGCCCACCAGGCCACCACTGCTCTGCCGGCCATCCATCGGGGTTTTGCTGGATCAACAACGTCCATGTGGGCATCTCCTACGCGGCTATGAACCATGGGCTAACCCACGCGGCAATTCTTGACTTTGATTTGCATCACGGAGATGGCTCACAAGACATTGCATGGGAACAGAACCACAAGGCCGTGACAGCACCGCGGAATGCAGCTGCCTATAGGAAGACCATGGTCGGGTATTTCAGTCTGCACGATATCAACTCCTATCCCTGTGAAATGGGCGAGCCGGAGAAGGTGCGCAACGCGAGTGTGTGCATCGACAAGGCCCACGGGCAGTCCATCTGGAATGTCCATCTGGAGCCGTGGAAATCAGAGAAGGAGTTCTGGAGCCTCTATGCAGCCAAGTACGCCGTGCTGATCGAGAAGGCGCGGGCATTTCTCCGCATGCACACGGAACGCTTGGGCAGCACGCCCAACGGGCCTCCGCCCAAAGCAGCCATCTTCATTTCAGCCGGGTTCGATGCGAGCGAGTGGGAGGGGGCCGGCATGCAACGCCACCAAGTGAACGTTCCAACCGAGTTCTACGCCAAATTTACAGGTGACGTGGTTCGAATGGCTAATGAAGAAGGGCTGGGGACGGACGGGCGCGTAATTAGTATCCTCGAGGGTGGGTACAGCGATCGCGCGCTGACCAGCGGTGTTCTCAGCCACCTATCGGGGCTGAGTGATTGGGAGGACGCAGATAGTGCGGATGAGCAGTCGATCGACCGGCTGGCATCCGAGATGACCGATCGTCTCGGCCTGTCCGACCCTGCGCCCATGGCCCGCTCGACACCCATGTACGACAGGGAGTGGTGGTCGCCCGGCATGTTGGAGGAATTAGAGGCATTGGCACACCAACCGGCGGCACCAATTAAGCCACGAGAGAAGTCTGCGCCGACTTACTTCGCTCCCACGCAGTCATTTTCCGCCAAAGTCGTCAACCCGTCGCGTGACCGCAAGTCTACGGGTTCACATTCTAGCATGGAGCTTGAAGCAGCGCCGCCACCACCGCCACCATCAGTCGACTGGGCGACTGCCACGCACGAGCTGTCGAGGGTTTTGATCCCAACCCACCGGCAGACCACGAGCTGTCGGCCGGAAGAGCTCAATGCGGAGGCTTCGCGCCTGCGCCGAGAGCGCCACACCGGAACAGTTACGGCCAGTCCGGAGCCCAGCTCGATGGCGCCGGATGAGAGCCGGATGAAGCTCCGTGTGAGAAAGCCTAAGCCCTCGCTGCCGGTGTCACCCAAACCGGAGGCTCCAAAACGCCCAGTGCCCAGCGTCAACCGAAGGACAACCATCGACACCGCACCGGAGGCACCAGGGTTGCCGACAGAGCAGCCGCCTGGAGTGCACTCGACACGCCGAAAGAGCGCGGGCGCTGCTTCGGTGGTCATGGCGACTGCAGAGCCGGCGCAACCGACCAAGGAAACAATCCCCCGGCCGTCGTCGAGTGCCACAATCACCGCGCGGAAATCTACCTCTCGCTCCAGCACTCCAAAACTTTCGAGTCCGAGGAACGCGCCCCCGGTGCCCCAAGTCCCAACTGCTTTCCTACCCGCGCGGTCAGCAGAAAATCCAAGTTCGGAGAATTTACCACCGGCAGACGACAGTGGGGCACAAGACGATGTGGACAACCTAGCAGCTGGGGTGCGCAAACTCCACATCAAATTGAACGTTCCGTCGCCCGAGGAAAATGCGGCGCGAGAACGAGCGAGACGGGCAGCGGAAGAACGCAAACGCGCGGCTTCCAGGGTGGGCTCCAGGCCGCCGAGTGTCTCGAAAAAGCCGGGCGGGCGGACAGTGCAGGCCTCGTCGAAAGTGACATCCCGCTCCGCTGGAAGTGCTCAAGCTAAAAGCCTCCCAGGCGCCTCGGTGACAGCCCAGACTAGGGAGTTCGAAACCATACACGACGGCAGACCACCCAGCTCGCTAGCGACACCGGTAACATTGTCACCGCCGCCTGTCATAGGGAAGGGGCTCGAGGGTAGCTCTGCGGAGAGTGGCTGGAACCGTTCCGGGGAAACCGATAAGCCAGCCTTTGTCATAGCCTCTCCACCGCTTACACCGAGATCTGGACCGGATGGTAGCCACCCGCAGTCTGCATTATATGCCCCAGCCATGACTACGCAGGCGCGGGCCGGACTGCCAGTGATGATGTCGAGCGGACTGATTCCCTTTGCCCGTGCCCCCGTCCCTGGGATGCATGACGCACATCGTCCGGAAAGGCAAGGGGAGGATGAAGTATGATTTGATTTGTCGCACTGGTGTTTTGTCCACTGGGTCACTCGTTGTATTCTTTCTTTTTTCTTTTGCCATGTCGTGTATTTTCTGTTTGATATACCCCTCGTGTTGGAGTCTTTCCTATGTGATCTTGTATGTAATGCAAATAATGATGAAGTCTTGGCTTAAAGTTACCTGAGAACACTTTCCCATTCAGTAACAACCATGCTATCTCCGAGCAATCTCCGCATCAGATAAGCACTGCACCGCCACGCTGAGTCATCGCTTTTCCGCTCCGCCGCCGCCGCCAAGTCAGGCTGAGAGACCGAGAGTTGCCAGGCGCTTCCAGCATCCGCCAGAATCCATTCATTACTCAGTCATCCCCCATACATAAACAAGCCTCCAAACCCATATCCATACAATACTATACCACACCATCCACCCATCCACCCATCCACCCATCTAACCATGTCCCCCATCTCCGTCACCCTCCCCAACAACAACAACGACCAACGCCAAGAAGACCACCACCATCACCACCACCAACAACAACAACAATCCCACACCACTCTCCCCGACGCAGACCTCGACTCGATCGGCCGCCACTGCGACCTCCCCTACTGCAACCAACTCGACTTCCTCCCCTTCCGATGCTCCTCCTGCAAACGCACCTTCTGTCTCGACCACCGCAGCGAAACCGCCCACAAATGCGCCCGGGCCGGTGAATGGGCGCGTCGTCGCCAACAACAAGAACAACAATCACAAGATACCTCGACCTCCGCGGCCAGCACGACCCAAAAACCCACCATCTACAACAGCGAGCAATGCGCGCATCTCACATGCAAAACGCTCATCCACACCCTGACAGATCCGGGGGTGCGCTGTCCGGAATGCAAACGGAGTTACTGCCTCCGCCATCGCCTGAAGGAGGAACACGAGTGTCGGCCTAGCAAGGGCGCCGGAGGCGGAGGCCAGGGCGGGGCGGGGGGCACGGAGACGCTGAAGTCGATGTTTGCGAAGGTGCGCACGTGGGGAAAGGAGAAGAGTAGCTCTCTTTCTTCATTTTCTGGTGCCGGTGGTGCCGGAGCAGGCAGAGGAGGAAAGCCGATGAGTCGAGTGGCGACGGTCAACGCGATGAAGCGGACGGCGAAAGGCGAGGCGGGCGTGCCGGTCGAGCGACGGGTGTATTTGGCTGTGGTGGGGACATCGGAGACGACGAATCTGGCGGATCCTCCGCGCGGGGAATTCTGGTTCGATGGACGGTGGAAGGTCGGCCGGTTGCTGGATGATGCGGCGCGCAGGCTGCAGGTCGAGAATATGAATAATCGTGGCGGCGGGGAGGAGGCTCGTCTGAGGGTGTTTCATGTTGAGTCTGGCGAGTTTTTGGAGTTTAGTGATGTCGTCGCTGAGAAGCTGAAATCTGGGGATACGGTCGTGTTGTTGCGTGGGGCTGGGGTGATTCTATGAGTTTTTGAGGGGCTTGGGTTGGGGTTGGGCATGCGAATGCGAATGGGAATGGGAATCGGGGAGGGAGGGGGAGGGTGATTGTGTTTAGAACGGGGGATTTTGTGGAGGTGTTGATACCATAGCGAATCTTTCTTCCTTTGTTCTCTAATAGTAATAGTTGAGTTGATTGCATCTAGGGGGGGGGAGGGGACCGATTTATACTCTTCTGAATCGCTTTATGTAGCGCAAACTACCACCCACCGCTCAGCCACCGCGCAAACTTATCTTCTTTGTAGCTACCCATCTACGATCCCGGACCCATGATCGGAGCTCTTCGGCCTCAAGTGTGGACATGTTGTCGGCTTGCATTACCTCAGCGCCTCCACATAATCCACCATATACACTTGTTGGGCATCGCTGAGGGTTTGGACAAAGCTCCCCGGGGCTAAACACATCCACGGTATGAGCCAACAGGTGGGTCAATTGTGGGGATGGAAAGGGAGGAATCCGGAGGAGGGGGGCATTTCGTGTGGATTTGTATAGCTATATAGGAATATGTAAGTTTAGAAATGAACGGGTATGAGATATGATCAGGGAGGTAGTCCCATGGTGTACTGATGTTGGAGATGAATCAAGTCGTTCGATGACTGGTGCCCGCGCCATGTGATCACGTGATTTTATTGTTATGCATCGGTCATGGTAATACCAATACAAGGACCCTTAACTGTATCCATGTACTCCGTAGTATGGAGGGATATGTTGAAGTTGCTCGTGACTTCATTATGTCTATCGGTCTACTTAGCCTTCACCGCAGTAGCCCTATGAATATACTTCGTATCAAGGGTCTACTATCAGGTCCACGCCCACACCCCGCAACGCCTCGACCACCCAGTTCGGATAGTTCGTCTTCTCGCCGTAGAGTTTCCCAAAGAATTCGCGCAGGAAGGCCGGGAACCGGTCTTCCAGGATCGCCTGCCGCGCCGAGCCCATCAGCGACAGCTGATAGTACACGTTGTGGATCGTCAGACTGTCCTTGTTAGCCACCCGTTGAATCCGCAGGGGTCAAGCCACTTACAGATGCGCCCCCACCGTCTCCTTGGCCGTCAGGTGGTGGATGTATGCTCGTGTAAGACCCAGTCCACCCTGCTCTTTCGGGCGACAGACGTTGCAGGTGCAGTCTTCCTGGACGGGTCGGAAGTCCTTCGCGTAGGACCGGTGACGCAGATTGAGAGTGCCCGTGGGCACGACGGCGTTTCCGAATCGCTGCGGAGGTTAGCATGTGCCCGTTATACATGGGACAAAAAACAAAAAGACATACGGCTGTTCGTGTCGGCCAGACACAGTCGAACATGTCGGCTCCGAGGGCGACGCCTACGATCAAATCCTCCGGATAACCCTAACCCTGTCAGCTGCCATCAAACACCAGGGTCGTCCATGTCTTACCACTCCCATCACGTATCGGGGCTTCTGGTCCGGGAGTAGCCCTGTGCAGGTGTCCACCCTGTTTCTGTTAGCCCGGGGTTCCCAAACCATCACCACTGAGAACATACACTCTGCAAAAGTCCTCCTTCGCCTCACCCCCAGAAAGCCCTCCGATCGCAATCCCCGGCGTATCTCGCGCCACCATCTCCTCGCAGCATTGCTTCCGTAGCTCCAGATCCAGCCCGCCCTGGATAATGCAGAACAGGTTCTGCCTCTCGGGGTATTTGTGGGCCTCGATGCAGCGATCCAGCCAGCGAACAGACCGTTCCATGGCCTCGTGGATCCGCGCGTGGTCGGGCGAGGTGGTGGCGATCACATCGTCGAGTTGCATAATAATATCCGAGCCGATCGAGTTCTGTAGGGAGATCGAGTGTTCCGGGGTAAGCAACCTGGACGGTCACGGTCAGACACGCACGTAACCAGCGGGATGGGGCACACAAACATCGGGGTTCCGTCGTGCGGGCTCAGGAATCGGACGCCTTCCTCCGTGACGGTGGCCAGTTTCAGGAGCGAGACCATCTGGAAGCTACGGCAGTCAGTCTCGTAGCCCAGACATACCATAGACCAGCACTCACCCGCCGCTATCCGTGAGAATATTTCGATCCCATCCCTGCAGTTTATGCGCCCCGCCCACGGCGTCCAGGACCGCCTGTCCGGGTTTCAAGCCCAGGTGGTATGTGTTGTTCAAGCAGAGCATGCATCCCGACTGCTTGAGCTGGTCGTATGTCAAGCCCTTGAGGGATGCCTGTGTCGCAACCGGCATGAAGATGGGGAGGGGGACGGAGCCATGGGGGAGATGGAGGGTGCTGGCACGTGCTTTGGTTGTCTGGTATGGGGATGACAGGTTAGCAAGCGGCCTGGTGGTCAAAGGCCAGCGAGGCACTCACCGAGCACTTTGCATGCAGGTCAAGAGTCAACGCAGACGGCATTGGTTTGCGCGTGGGCGCTGGTGTCGCAGTCGACATGGCGGCGGCGGTTCGAACCCCGCGCGGAGGGGAGGGGAGGCGGGCAAGCAGGCGACCCGGAGCTGTGGAGGTGAGATGGGCGGGGGATAATCCTGTGCTAGCGCGGAAGCATTTCATCCAGACTGGCAGTGCGAGAGACCGTTGATGGGATATCCACGAGTGACTTGATCTCTCCATCAATATCGGCGGGCGTTTGCTTGGTTTGCCGTGTTTGCACAAGATCAGCCGTACCGTACCATCGTATGGGAATCATACCATACAATACCATACCGCACCATGCCCGACACCAAGATTTAGCCGGCTTCCCCGCATTCCCACCCGTCGATGCGGAGTCGAGATGCGATCGATCCGAGTCAGGGACCGACTGCGTACTTGATCCATGCCCTTGACATCAGCACAATCAGTCCGGATGGAGCCCCCACGCACTCGAACCCGGAACCGCACCGCAATCCATCGTGTCGGGGAATTCCAAACCCGCCGGACTGCTGACCGACTTGTTTGTAAGGCAGGCCCAGCAGCAAGCAACCTGATCGTCTCCCGCTGGACTGAGTCAAATTTGCCGATTGGCCACTCACAGCCAGGCCTGCCTCTTGGCTTCGACGATGGCGGTCTCGCAGTCTGTTCATCTCCAGGCGAGGAGCTGCAATCCGGTCGGCCTGTTCCTCCTGTCTTTGGATCCTGGGCCAGGATTGCTTGAGTTGAACCGTTGTCATTTTTGTCGTTCCGAGCCCGCGGCTGTCTACCTGGGACGTACGGAGAAGCTATAGCCCCTATCCAATATCGTCTCAATTATCGACAGCTGTCTACACAACAATGAGTGTGGAAAAGCACCCCGGGGCTGAAAGCGTCCCGGATTTCGAAGCAGCGCGACATTTAGTGAGCATCTTACACCATGCCCTTTTCTTCTCACACCACTGACAGTTTAGGAGTCTTATGAGTACGACCCTGATAGAACCGACATCAGTGCTCGCGATCGAGCTCTAGTCTGGAAGCAGGACTTGCGCATCGTGCCCCTTTGCGCAAGCATCTATCTTCTGTGCTATCTGGACCGGTCCAATATAGGTGCCTACGATCTCCCAGTGCCAATGATATGAGATACTGACGGGTCCTGCAGGAAATGCCAAAATCCTCAACCAGGATACGGGGAGTGATCTCCTTTCGGAGACCCATATGACTTCCTACCAGTACACGTGGGTAATGTCTGTTGTCTGCTGTTGGTGGTGCTGTTCTAATCATGTAGTGTCGCATTGATGGTGTTCCTGATCGCCTATGCGCTTTTCGAGGTGCCTTCCAACTATCTGCTCAAGAAATTGAGGCCCAGTGTAGGCGGTGTTTCTCTCCTTACGCTATCGTTGCTGACGAACGCAGAGATGGGTCGGTTTCCTCATGCTTGCCTGGGGAGCCTCCACCATGGGCCTGGGCGGCTCGCACAGCTTCGCCCAGGTGACCGGCATCCGGTTCCTGCTCGGAGGTACTCATCTGCCAATCCCACGTCTGGCATCTACTAATGAATGCCTTCTAGCCACGGAGGCGGGACTTTTCCCCGGACTGGTCTACTATCTCACATTCTGGTATCGCAATTCAGAACGATCCATGCGAGTGGCCCTCATCCTCGCGTCTGCGACCCTAGCCGGTGCTTTTGGCGGTGCTATCGCCTATGGGATCGGGCATATGAACAACGTGCACGGCATCTCTGCCTGGCGATGGCTGTTCATCATTGAAGGCGCCCCATCCTGCGCCTCGGCCTTTCTGGTCTGGTTCTTTCTCCCCGAGTATCCCGAGTCGGCGTCGTGGCTCAGTCCCGAAGAGAAGGAACTCGCAGCCCAGCGACTGCAGACAGAAGGCTCGCAGGGAGCCGCGAGGGCCATGAGCTGGGAAGAAGCGAAGGCCATTTTGACGGACGGGAGGCTATACGCACATTACATAGTTTGTTGCTCCAAAAACGCACCCTGGGCGCAGTTAACGTACCTGCACAGATCTACTTCGGCATCTCGGCTCCATTCTCGAGTCTTTCGCTCTTCACCCCTTCCATCGTCAGCGGGCTCGGTTACTCCAACCTGCGCGCCCAGCTCATGACCGTGCCGCCATGGGCAGCCGCCTATGTAGTAACGACCGTGGTTGCCTGGTCTGCTGACCACTTCAACAGGTATGTAGGACCTTATATCATGTCCTTCATGACAACAAGACCAACAACTTAGTCGCGGTCTCCATTCCGCAACCTTTGCATTCATCGGCGCAATGGGCTTCCTCGCATCCGCCGTACTGCCCGCCGACGCATACCTGGTACGTACTCCCAGACCACCCATCCTCAGACACACCACTCACGTATATGCCTAGCATCGCTATGGCTGCCTCGTTGTGGCCGCCTGCGGCTCATTCGCCTGCATCCCTCCCCTGCTAGGCTGGCTCTCCGCCAACATCCGCTCCACAGCGGGGACCGGCTTGGCTATCGCATTGAATGTCTCGTTCGGCGCGCCCGGGCAGATCGTCGGGGTGTGGATCTACAAGGCGGACGAGGAGAAGAGAGGTTATCCGACCGGCCACTGGACGAACGCGGCGTTGCTTCTGATGGTCACTGCGGGATGTATTCTGCTGCGACTGTACTATGGCTGGAAGAACAGGCGAGGGAAGGCGGGCGAGAGGTTTGCGTATTAGTGGTTGTGTTGTCTGCGAGGTGTGTGGTGTTTGTCACAAGGAGCGACGACGATGATGGTGGAATGATGAATGTATGAACCCAATAGCTGGAATAAACTCCCCTCCCTCCTCCTTTTCCTCCACCAAGATAAATTATTTTCAGGGATGATGATGATGCCAGGATAATAGTCCGTGAGTCGAGTGTTCTGTTCTGATCTGTGCAATTGAAGAAAATTGGCTGTACCAACAGTATACAGACCAGAGCCCCCAGCCAGCCATTTCCCCCCATGCCCCAGACAGAACAAACACCAGAAGGCAGTGGGCCCGTCGGAACAAAACAAGCCTTGCTGGCGAGCACTAAGGCTCGAGCAAAGACTGGTACAGGGAAGGGAACTTACCAAGAAAGGGAAGCGTAAATGAAATGATGTGCGGGCGAACCATGGAACGGAAGCCGCGCGCACAGGCGACGGCACGTGAGCCCGGCCGAAATAAGGTTAAGCTCGGGGCATGACAGCTTTCACTTCTTTCTTCACTTTCTTCATTTTGGTTTGTTTTTCAGGACTTCTGAGACAGGAATTTAGCCAGTTGGTAGATCGAGAGTGGGAACGGACACGGAGGGGTACATACGTATGTACGTATGTATGTATTTACGGAGAACCGAAAAAGAATTCGATCCGCTTGGCCTTGTCACGGAAGCGAGTCCCAGGGGTTTGGGTGCGGTGGATTCTTCTGCTCTCTCGCGCGTGCGTGTGGGACGAGAGACTTACTCGGTCCGGAGTAGTCAACTACGTAGCTGGCTGGGTAGCGCTGGCCCCTTGAGTCATGGACAGGGCGGCATCCAGGGACCGTGGAACAGAAAGGACTAGTGGGCAGTCCCCAAAAATGGAAAATAATAATAATAATAATAAATAATAATAAATAAAAATTCATCTACATTCTTTCCAACAACTGGTGGTCGTAGTAGTAGTACTGTAAACACCTAGGCACATGGTCTCCGGCTGGACCAACGAAGATCAATTCCCACAATGCTCTTAACGCCGGCCCGAAAACAAGGTCGTTTGTGTGTTTGTGTGTTTTTTCTTCTTCTTTTTTTTGCTCTCTCCCCGTGCAATTTGACCCCCCGGAACCCGCGCCTCTGGTCTGCCCCGATAACCACTTGTCCGACATGTCCACGGTCCGCGCGACGGGGCACCATTTCGGCCACCGAGGGAGGGGCAGGCGCAAGAGGGGTTCTGGACAGGCGGTGCCAGGGGAAAGGGGAGGGGGGGAGCTCAAGCAAGCAATCCGAAAGCTCAATCGATCAAATATCAGAATCGTACGCCGCGAAGATCGGTTCTGTCGTCCTTAAGTAGTACGCGGCCACCGGGTCCGCGGAGAGGAGCACGCGACAGGGACACACACTCCACTGCGCTGCGCTGGGAATGTACCGACCGCCTGGAACTGGCCTCAACCCCCGGCCAGTCGGGCCTGCCGGGCGTATCCTGCCAGCAGGCCTGCACAGGAGCCCTGGCCCAATGTTTATCTGTCGAACAGCATCCCCCGTCCCCTGGCCACTCCCTCCGACGTGTCTCTGAACGCGTCCGTGTCGTCGCCGTAACATTCTGAATCGGGAAAAGAAAGGGCAAGGAGACTGAGCGAAAACAAAACTGTCGGCATCCGAAATGTTGTACATATCTGCGAGACCCGAGGAATCGGCATCAATCCGGATGGCGTCGTACACAACGTGCAGGGAGGGCAAGGAATCGGAAGCAAGAAAGCAAGAGAAAAGGCAAGACCCAAGAACATCAGCGATTCTCCCCAAAAAAAATAAGAAAAGAAAAGAAATAAACCCCGCAGCCAAACAAGTGCTAGAAATACAGCCGCGCGCCCCCGATCAGGCCTGGCGGAGGGGCGGCAACTTCCCCAGAGCTACCTCCGCCGCATCTTCTTGGGCATTGTTGGTACCGTCGTAGAAGTATCGCGCGTCGAACTTGAGGGGGTACATCGAGGTCGGACTTTGGATTGTGACCGATGTGGACCAGGCCGTGCGACCTCCTGAGATTGCGAAGCGATCAATCCGTCAGTAACCGATCCTCTTTGGGGCGGCGGGGTTTTGGGAATTCAAAAGTCGGTGAAGGAGGGACGTTGACTCCACCAGCAAGTGCCGAGACGAAACACCAGCGTGAGCAACGTGAAAGGGCCGAGGAGAGGCGCTGGGAAAGCCATGTGATGGGCAAACCGATGGAGGGGTAGGAGAAGGGAGGGCAGGGCTCTTACCTCGACGATCGGTAAAGAAATTGTAGACGGGAGGGGCGATTTTGGCCTGCGTGCAATACTCTGGCAGGAATCAGGGTTAGTTGGCCGCGAAAAGGGCCGTCGTCACGACTAAGATGGCAGCCGAGTGGGGCATACCGTTCAGTTTGTCCTGCCATTTCGTGGCCTGGGGGCTATATGCGGCAGCCATGCTGGACGTCGGTTCGAGTCTCGGGGTCAAGGAAAGCCGGAGATGAGAGGGATAAGGTGGATCTCTTCTTTCACCAAGGAATCAAGCGGAAGGAAGGATAGTCGTCGTCGATATCCCACCACAATCACAATCGCGGGGAGCAAGCACCCACACTCGCACACTCGCACACTCGCACACTCGCACGCACGCGCACACACAGACGGCAATACTTCGCCTGATCGGCCCTAAACAAGGGGCACGGGGGATGAGGGACGAGGGGAAGGACACTCGGCCGCACAAACGGCAATGGGCTGTAGATGGCTCGGGTAGATGGGATGGGAAGGGCCAGAGGAAATTGGGGCTTCTCCGGGTGTGTCTGCCAGTCTGGAAATTGCGAACTCGTCGGCCGTCTGGATCGAACAGCATCGATTATTCTGGGCGGCGGGGAGTCATATAAACAGTGGGCCATCCCTCCAAACCCCAAAATGAAAATGGCACTGTGCAAGCAGGCCCGGTTTGGCGTGACAAACGTGGAACCTAATCATCAAACCTAACGGACGGACTTATGCATGCTGCTGCGGACCTGGCACTGTCAGCACATTCCACCCCCCCCCTACCCTCCCTTATCCTCCACTCAAGGGGCGCCGGTGGCATGGAGTGTATGCGGAACATTGAGACTGCAAGCTGGCCCGGCCCGGCGCACGCCGACTGAGAAGGGAGGGGACTTGAAGAAACGCCCGAGGACAGGGAATAGGACCGCTAGTCCCCACCCCGGCCAGATCTACTAACGGCCAGGGAGTAATTCCAAGACACCGAGGCCGCTGTTGTACAAGGCAAAGTCTGTCAGTTCACGGCCAGCTCGCCGGCCAACTCAGAAACCGCCCGTTCTTCCGTCATCGTGGCTCGAGTTCTGCTCTCCGGTGCCGCAAGCGATGTATACATCGGGTACAAATGTCGAACGGCCACTCGCCTCATGGCCGCTCTTCAGGAAGGAGGCCGTCGTCTTCTGGAAGACCTGGAACGGCGGAGGGGCTGGCCTAGTTGCCCAAAAGCGGAGGAGCAGGCCCCATAGGCAAAATGGCGACGAATCGACGCCAAAGCTGGCCTGCTGGGCCACTCAGCGCATTGGGAGCGGGCCCAGAGACCACCGTGCCAGCTCAGCAACAACTCGAATCACCTTGCCTGGACCGGGGGACAATTTAAGCCCATCCATTTCCCCTCAGCCCTAAAACCAAACGGTCTCCAGGCCGGGCCGCTCTGCATGAGCAATTGCCATCAACGCCAGGGGGGAGGGGATGGATGGGTGGGATGCTGCAGAGTCCAGGGTGGCCAGAGCTTGCTCTCGGGGCTTTGGCTATCGTCCGGGACGGAAACCTTCAGCAGGGATGGGGGTTGAGCAAAGAGACCAGTATTAACGGGCCAGCTTGTGCACCGGGGAGCTCTCTGCGGGAGACACAAGTTGCCAGCGAAGAGGGAACGGATCGAGTCGACCCAGACCAATTCTAACGGCCGATGGGGCCATGATTCGTGGCTTTCCCTCTGGCACCGTGTTGGGCATACATACGTGCGTCCTTCACGGTCGTCGAGGTCGCTTCCAACGTGCGGCTGCTTGCGAACCAGGAGAGCGGCGAGTGGGGAGGGGGTGAAGGGGCGGGGAAGGGGGGTTAATTGGAAGCAGCACGAGCATCTAGGAGGCAGAAGAACCTGCATGAAGGAAGCAAGATTGATAAACAGCGCCAACGGGGAAGCTGGAGCGCTTCCACGAACCGCTCGTCGAGGCGGGCTACAACCCCGATGATTCGACTGATTCGACGCGCCGCAGCGTTCGGCGACGAGCCTCGATCTGCCCCGCATTGGCCTCAGGCCGGCTAGTCTGGTCCTCCTCTACTTGCAACTTCCTTCGTCGTTTCGCCTGTCTCCGTGTCTCCATGTCTCCCTGTCTCCATGTCTCCCTGTCTCCATGTCGCCATGACTCGCGGTCCACGACATGTCCTCAGAACTCCGACCCAACCGGAAAGCAATCGCTCCCCGGCTCTCCCCCTCCTCCCTTGCCTCACCAGCTAGCCAGAAGCAGCCAGCAGCCAGCGCTTCATCCGGTTCCCGACTGGCTGAGCCGGTCCAGACCAGGGGGTGGGGCCGTCCGTCAGGCAGACAAGGACGAACTATAATGGCGGCCCCTGTTCCCCGGCCAGGAAGAAGCAGGACAGCTGGTGGTGCGATGTGGCTAGTCCCTAGGTTCGTGGTGCATGCATCATCCCAAATTGTGACATGCGTAAGCGTCACCCCAGTATACATGTTGATCATAATCCAAAATAGCTCACAGTAGATGCCACGATAGAAAGGTGAGGCTGAAACAGGGAGCCAACCAAGAAACTACATACAGCCCCCACCCTAGCTACCCTCCAACATCATAACATGCATAACCCTCCGGTTCCTGTTACACATCAATCACTGGGATGTCCTGCCGGATCGGGCTTCCGGCCACCCCTCTCCCACCCCCATCCCCCAAATTATTATCCCGACCCCCACCCAATGCGCAAATCGCAAAAGCACCCAGCCTGCACCAACCAAAACCCGGGACGGAAGCCAGAGCCAATCAAAACATCATCATTTGCGGTCGTCAAGGTCGTTAGAGCCAAATGGTCGGCTAGAGAACCCCTGTCAGTGGCCTGCGCCGGCGGCTCGCAGGCCGGTCTCTTCCACCCCAGGGCGGCAACACGTCATGCTGCCGTGTTGCTGTGCACCATCCCATTTTCCGGCCTCCAGAGCCTATCATTTCTCACGCGGATCCTCGTCGATGGAACACTTCATCGAGCAGTCGCCTCGGGCCCATGAACTCGATACTTTTGGACAGGGTGGTCCGCATCGGGTGGATGAACTGGGAGTGTCGTTTCGAATGCCATCGGCGCCGGATGCAATCGTCAACCAGGCACGTCAGCCCGGTGGCAACAATCACACTGGACACTAGTCAGCCTCAAACTCAAAACACTGCGCATCGGCCTAATGCAGGAGAGGTGGTCTTACTCGGCAACGTCAGACATCTTTTCATACACCGACGGGTCACTGATCCACATCGACGACGGAGGAACCCAGCCGCCCTTCTTCTCCTCCTCCACGGCCTCCATCGGTGTCTGGATCTCGGGGACAATATGAGCGACCGTCTTGGACGTGCGCGTGTTGACAAGATGGTACGATACTTCTCGCAGGTCACCATCTTTGCGGCATTCACGCCTCCATTGATATCTTGTGGACCAATACTCAAATTCATACCGCTTCGCGAGTCCAGCGCCGCGGCGCTTCAGCTCTACGTGAGCATAGTTGGAAAACTCCAGCAGGGTGCTGTCCGTTAGCTCGGATTGGCGATCGCCACCACCTCGGGGGTCTAGGTGTCTCTCTTCAAAGGAAGAGTCATCATCCTCTACCGATTTGTACCCCGAGTCCTGGCGCCTATGCTCGTGGCCGGACATGGCACCATGGCCACTCGATCCCGGCCGCAGGCTAGCCAGCACACTACTCCAAGACCGTCGAAAAACAGGGTGTCGGTCCAGGCTTGATGCCGTGGGCCTCCTTTCCGAGTGACACACCTCTCGCCCAGAATCTCGGCAGTAACGTCGGAAGGAAAACTTTCTTGAAAAGAGATCGTACATGCGGAGATGGAATAAGGTCAGATCTTGCTGATAGCCACCCCTCTGCGGGACCATGGTATCCACGCGGAGGTTCATGTTCCCGTCGAGGGTCGCATCATCGTGTCGGATCAGGAGCCGCCGAGAGGAAGGGAACAGTTGTCCGAACGTCGACGGGTTGGACGGGATGACATCGGTAGAGAAGATGTCCAGCTTACGGTCGGTGACCTCGTAGCGAGGTGTTTCGGGGAGGTCGTCGTCCGATGGGATGGTGGAGGTGTAGGTCGTGACCGAGGCTTTGGGGTCTGCCTCATCGTAGACGTCCATTGTCGCTCTCTGGATGGGAGTGGGTCGATCGCTGTAGATCGTAGGGGCCGTGCTTTTCGAGCGATCCGAGGCGTCGCTGTTAGTGGAACTGGAACTCCCACCCGTCTTCGACGCATTTTGATATGACGATGTGCTGTAAGACCCCATGGTCGCGCTAATTGTACCGGAGGGTGTCAGATAGGTGGTGAGGTAGGAACAAGCGAGCGCGCAGGGATGGTGGCGTATCCTTGGGTATCTTTTTTTTGTTCCCGGTCGAGAGTGACAGTTGCTTCGATACCCGAAGCGATCCGGCAGTAAGTACTATCGTTTAATCCCAATCAAGGCAAGCTTGAGGGGGGGTGAGTGCATGGGACGGAAGGATAGGAGGAGTAGCGAGTTAAGCACACTGGATGCGGTAGGGGTAATATAGTATGAGTGTGTCTTCCAACCACAGCCTGATCTCGTGGTCCAAGGGAGTCTGGCTCGGGCTGCGGCCGTGGACAGGGTGAGATCCAGTCGGGGCGAGCGAAATGAGGCAAGATTCACGAGCGGGAGAAATCGGTCAGATGGAGGGAGGGGGGAGTCGGCGGGAGGGATAGGCGAGAGATAGAGCGGATAAGAGGGATTGGATTGAGGATAAACAAGGGTAAATAACGCCGGGTGTTAATAGGAGGGCTGGTCCGCCGTCAGGCTCCAAGCCGGGACTAAACCTTGGGGTACGCCGAAGGGAGGAGGACAGATGAATGGAGCGAATGCCGAAGGGGGGCGCGGATCATAGCAGATGACGCCAGGCTGGGATGGAAGTCATGAAACGAAACCAGATGATGGAGGGAGCGGAGGAAGGGAGGAGGGAAGGGAGGAGGAGTACTGCGCAAGTACCCTGTCAGATGGAATGGAGGACTGGAGGACAAGAGGAGGGCAGGAGAAGGATGGAGGAAGAAGCCCTGGGAGGCAGCCACGTCGGCCACCAACTAACTACTACTCACTCACGCTCCAACACGGCCGTCATCACACCCGCATTCCTGCCGTGCGGAGCGGTTGGCTGCCCTTCCCCTCCACCTACGACTCCTACGGCGGTACGGAGTATCAGCCGGAGAGGAGGGAAAAATAAAAGAAAGCCATGCGACTCGATTCTATAAAATTGAAGCCCGTCCAGATGGCTTCAGCATGCGACTGCTCCTCCAACGCTAGCACTCGTACGGGTACCGGGCCTCAGTACCATCATACTGAGTGGTCGATATGTACCCTCGCTGGCCTCCAAATTCGCCGATCCCGCTGGTGGCTCACGACTCACGAGGGATCAGCAAGCGGCGGCCGTGCTGGGTTCAGCCCCAGCGCGCAAAGAAGTCACGGTGACCGCGAGGGCTACATCATCGAGGCTCCTCCTCCCCAGCCCAACGATAACCTATCCGATACGTTGCCTGCCAGTCCTTAGTCCGACCGCTGTGACCACCGGCCCTGTTCTAGAATCCCACGGATATCGCTTAGGCTTAGGCTGCCAGCCTTGGGTCAAGTGCCGTCCGTCACGGTGTGCGCCTGGGATATTCTCCGACCCTCCAATTGAAGATGCGGGCGCTTCCCGACAGCCGTCGTAGTCCAGGACGACCAGACCAGGCTTGCCTCCCGCGCAGCCAGCAGCCAGCATGTGTCGACAACGGTATTTCCGGCCGTACATGCAAAGGTCGACGGAAGATACGATCCGGCGTGGATTGGACGCTGTCCCTGCAGGGAATCTGCGACCATTCATTCATTCGGTGGTTTCACGCGGACTTGGCCGTTGACCGGACGCCGGATGGAGAATCATTCATGACTTGTCTGGAGATCGGGTCGATGCCTGATTACGGGACGTGGTTTCGAATTTCTATACCCAACGACCAGGACTCCGTACCATGGAACCCACTCCGTAGCGGCGCTGCCTCGGATCGGACCGAATGTAGAGTCAGTGCACCGTCTCCCCTCCCCTCTCTGGCTGGCTGGCGCTCGCTCTGTTTCACCCTCCACGGCTTCACCGTTCACGGGTCTGACGGCCTCGCCCTCGCCACGACAGGGTGAGCGAGAGGGTTTGTGCAACCGCTCAGGTATCCCAACCACAATGGATCAGTCGGCAAGGTGAAACCGGCGACGTGGGGAGAGGCAAGCGCTGGAGGGCTTGCTGGCTTCCTGCCCGCCCAAGTCCAACTGCAACTCCAACACGAACCCTATCCCGGTTTCTCACTGCTACAACCCCACTGCAGGTGGGGCCCATGCCCTTGCCTCGCTTGTCTCAACTCTCAACCATGATGATGATTACACAGTGGTCCGGGTGATGGGTTATTCTCGATCGATCTGGAGCTCTCCAGTCTCCAGGCATCCGTGCATCCGGCTTAACCTACTCGGGTCAGCCAAGTGGACTTTTGAATCTTCTCACCACAGTTACCCAATCCGGCAAGCCACCAGTCGATACCGCCCGTCCCTTGCACCACACATACATACATACTACATATACACCCGAGTGTCTGACTGTAGAGTGTAAGGTAAGTGAGTAAGTACTTTGCTTGGATCTGCTGTTGCTTGCAGAATCGCCGGAAGTACGGACCATCGCTATTTTTCAGCCTGGTCGGCATCCCAACCAGCACACCCTCCCTGCAAACACACCAGAGCCATCGCATCATCCCGATTCTTCCCAACCGCCTTGACATCGTCGACAACACACTGTGGGAGGCAAATCAATGCAATCGGACGACAGCAAGTAAGTCATACAGACTTACATCTTCTGCCCTACGGAGCACCACCACCGTAAGGAGTCAGTCGAATCCACCTGAGTAGACGGCCCTACGTCACACCCACCAGCATATACCGACATCACCCACATTCCACCCGGGTATGTATGTACCTTAACTCACGGAATACCTCGTACCTTGTTCTCACAAGCACAAGCACAAGCACAAGCACAAGCACAAACAACGTAAGGTTAGACCCAGTGGAAGGATCCCTTGATGTCATCGTCCTCTTCCACAGTAAGCACTACCCCATTTTACCCGTAAACAATAAATCTTACATTCTACCGGGCGGGAATGTCATGTCAATTTCTACCATGGGCTAATCTCCACTCTATTGAGGAGACCCGGAATGGATTCCCATGGCTGATGTCATATACCAACAGCCGATTAGTTATTCATCTAGGGAGTATTAGTTGAGCCAACAATTTCCTATGTTTATTGTTGTCTTTCTAATTGTTGATTGAACCACAAGATCATCAGACTATTCAATACTTCCCATACCTGTGAAATAGAGAAATCAAACACCCCCTCCAATTCACCCTTCCACCCTCCAGATTCAGTAGACCCCCTGTCCCACAAAGCGGTTACCAACCCACCAGCCATCGGAAGTCCAATTCCGTATTCGCATACTGTAGACCTTCAACCACCGCGTTTTCTCGCCGCAGGATGTTCCGGCCTTCCAATTCCTGCACGTTTTCCTCAGAACTACTTACACTCACTACACTACCAGGCAAAGGAAACCTAGTACATAATCCTCTACACATGTATGTACATACACACATATACACCCACAATCCAACCAGCAATCCCTCTCAACCCCTCATTTAGCAAATATAAAAACAAACATAAACAGACCAACAGGCACAACCCAAAAAAACCCCCCCACATACACTGCTCAATAACGAAAACAACCTCCATCCTATTGAAGAACAAGCCTTCCTTCCTCTCCATCTAACTGCCTATACTACACAGCCTGTGCAATACCCACTCGGCATGATTATCTATCCGGACATGGTTCCATCTGGGACGTAAGCACACAGATAACCCACTCATCTATAGTAATCAATATTCGGAAGATCCAGATAGGAAACTCGGAGGGATATATTCCACGGCTTGATTGTCTTTCACCGTCACTTTTGTTCAATTCATGGCGGATTGTGGTGTGGACTCTTTCTCTCTCTCTCTCCCCCCGGCAGATCTTATCGCTTGCTGCTTCATTCTACCTGCTGGCTTGTTGCAAGGAGTGGTTTTCTCACGGAACTGGTGAGGTGAGGTGAGTGATGTAGTCTAAGAGGGTCTTTTGTTTGGGAATTGGCTTTCCTAAAACACTTCTTCTGGATACGCCGTGCATTGGGGCTTTGGCTCCTGTAGAGCGTATGTGAAGCGACATACTGAGGTAGGTAGGTATCAACTACACATTACAACCTTACTACTTAGGTAGGTGGATACCTTAGATCAATCGATACTGATTGTGTCAGCCTGGGGAGTCGAGAACGCCCTGGGAGATACTGTACGGATGCGCCATGGCACTGACCCGGCCCCAGTCGCCCGGAATCAAACATTGGTCTACCTTACAACTCCATAAATGTACCAGACAAGGACTATTACAAGGAGTATTACAAGAATCCCGAAACCTGAGGCAGCACCTACCCGTGAACCGATCCAGCGCGGCTCTATAAATCCGAAAAGTCTAACCGAAGATATGATCTAGATGACGACATATCAATCCCGTGGCTCACACCTGCGTCCAGAGCGGTCGGGGAAGGTCATCCCCCGGTTGGATCATCGCTTCTTGACCACACCCAGCCGGCTGGGACACAAGCCCGGCTCGACTGCTCGGGGTCGGCGGGTAAAATCCGACGTAGGCCTCACGGCGGGCGGGTTCTCCCACAGTGACGGACCAAGTGTGCAGGCCATAGTATGAAGCAATAGAGTAGACAAGCCAGCGACTGGAAGAGGACAGTAAGTACACGTTCAGCATCTGATGAGAGACAGATACTCACCCAAACCCAGCGCCCCGGTCGTCGACCATGCTCTCGAACACCATCTTCTCGCCGTCCCGCTCATGGTGGGCAGTCATAGCCTCGCGCATCTGCTGTAGTTTTTCCTTTCGCTGGGGCGAATCGTGCATTTGTCCATTTCTTCCCACGAACACTATCTCATCCTCCGAATCCTCGTCCGATGATTGAGGAGCGTCTGCCAAGCCCTCCTGCTTCAGCAAAAGCTGCTTCTCGTTCCATCGCTGGATAAAGTGCCTGATGTCCTCCTCTATATCCTGAAGCATACCGCGGGCGGCACGCGTGTGCTTTAGCTTTGTGCGAAGTTCCTTGGGGACGCGGTGTTTCTCCGTATTCTCTGCCGTGGGCTTCGACGAGCTGCGGTTCAGGTGCGCGTAATGAGTATCCCAGAGCGGCGCGAGGTAGTACGGCATGGGGTTGTGACGGGTATGGGTTGCCTGGATGTCCCAATCCTTGGAAGAAGGAGGTTCTACCCAGGGATTGTTCAGGAGGCGATCTTTGGTAGAAGCATGGCCTGTCAGTATCTCCTAACTGCAACGATCGAGATACGGTGCCAATTTTGGGAGAAGCGCAGAAGCCAACCCCAGGCACCAATCAAGACATACCGTTCTCCCAACGCTGTCTGCGCCGGCTACCATCCTTGCCCTTCAGTAAGGCCTCGCGCCTCTTCAGGCTATCGCGGCGAATTGGCTCCCGGCGGCGGAAAGACACCGACGTTACCTTGGTCTCTTTTGCGGGCTGGCCCAGGAGTTTGAGCTTGGATACCGAGGCACCCTCTGCTGCTGGAGCTGGATCATCCAAGGGGATTGACAGCGAGACCGTCGCTCCGCGTAGGCCTGTGCGCGTAGGGGTGGAGGGCGAAAAGGAGACATTCCGATTGCCGATCGGGACCGACTCCGAGAGAGTCAGGCTCTCCAAAGAGGCAGCCGCTTGTTCCGTCCAAGCTGAGATGGCTCGAGTCTGCTGTGGTGAGAGGTTTCCTCTGGGGTCCGCCTCGGAAGGGAAACTCGGATGAATGGCCATCGCGGAAACACGGGTCGGTTGAGGCGGATGTTGATAACGAATGGGATGCCGGGACAGGGGGGTCGCGAGATTGTGGGTGGTCAGGCACAAAGATGGCGACGTAGCGCGATGCGAATATGCACAAGTCAAGTCACTCCAGGAAGAGATGCCCAGAGTCGCGACGTATGCGAGAAGACAGACAGGAGTCGGGGGTCGAAGGGAGCGGGGGGGCGAAGGGAAGCCAGATAAGAGGAGATAACCAACTGCCCGGTCGCGTCAGGGCTGGTACGGTACGGTAAGCGCTTAGGATTTCGAATCTGGGGCACGAGAAGTATCGTTCCGAAGTGATTGGCCCATCGCCCCTCGTACCCTAGCCCTACCTACTGGAACAGGAATCGAGCCAGGGGCCGCGGGCCTTATGTGAGTCATCGTGACTCGGAGTGGCTCACTGATTCGCGAGCCGGGGGGTTCTGGACGCGACGGCGCCTGCCTCACGGTTATCTATGATGTAAAGCGTTCCCCGTCCCGAGGCCGGGACTGCTTGACTCGCGACTGACTGACCGCCTTGTTTCTACCCATAGTGCCTAGGTAGGTAGTAGTGGTCTCAGTCGCAATGCATTCATCCATGGCAGGAGGATATCAATCGGACGGTTAGGGGGTCCTATCAGGCTCTTCTGGCCTTTTCTCCCATCTAGGCCTCCGCATCAAAAGCCTACATTTACATTCACACAGGCGAAGTGTATACAGGCTGGAATGTAAGGCGTCTATCTATGGACTGGACACTTGAACGCCATGGATATGGTAGCAGACCGAGTCAAAGCAGCGAGCGGTATACAGAGTATGGAGGATGCACTCTTCATACTTATAGGCGCAAGTTGGTGACATCCAAAGACGGTGGAAGCCCCATATACACAATTGTGTCCGTATTGAGACGCCTGGCCATGCTCAGCCGTCAGGAGAGGGGGAAGATGCTTGCTTTTCTATCGCCACCTGGACAAGATGCCTGTATCTCTATGCTTCTTTCACGCCGCAGAACACTGTTCTGGATGTATCGGCGCTTAGATATTCGAAAAGTATAGGCTTGGAGAGGGCAGGCGCTCGGGATAGTAAACGGCATGGACAGTGACGCCGGGCCGCTGTCTGCATAAGCGACACAGATATTCAGCCCACAGCATTGGGTGTCTATCCAAGCAGGAGACATACTGTACTGAGTGTTCTAGGGACAGCCCCATCGTGGATGGTCCCGGGTTTCGGTTGATGGCTCGACGGACGAAAATAGAGTCGAGCATAGAGGGCCGAAGCCGCCTCGATCCTGCAGACGGAAAGCTGTTGCCTGATTTTGCCGCGAGGTTGACATGGATAATCAGGTCATCATGGGTTCTGGTAGCCGGAAGGATGTGGGATTCTTGTTGGCATGTCGACAGAGTAATGCTGGACTCACGACTCCAAGATCATCAACACGGGCTGTACGGAGTAGTTGGGACGGTTGATGCGCAGTGCTCTGACTGTGGGGGGTGCCTATCAGGTACGGGGACAGCAGGAATGACCCGGTCGCACCACGGCTTCGACTGATTGTCCAGAGTCGTAGTAGTCGCAGTCATGCCATGCTAGTTAGAACAGTCCCGCCGTGCTCCCGGGCTATTCCATACCATCTGACCGACCCGCCAACCCGGCATATCAAGATGGATGTATCCCGTGCCAGTGCCATAACTATACCTACTAGTAGTGTACTCCGTACCCCTGGGCGACAACCCCGCTGGGCGGCTAAACTTTCCCTGATTTCAGCCCAGGAACCATCCCACGGCTGCCAACCAAGCCCGGCCATATCCCCCAGACTGTATCCTCCGTAGACACTAGACAGACAGGGCCGAGTAGCACAGGGCACCGGCCGGAGAGTCTGCTGTCTGACAGGATCCTTGGCGGGCGCGGGCTGCTGAGCTGGGTGTCCTGCGCGTGTTCTTATTTAAGCCGCGGGACGACCTCGGGGTTCTGACGCAACAGGCTCAAGGGGTCTGTCTGTTCACCTCCTGCATCTCCATCTCCTGCCGCAACCATTCGATCCCTCGGCCACCATCCTTCATCTCACCCCTCATCGCCCCATCGGAGCACTTCCTGGGTTGGTCTCCGATCACTCTGCTTTCCCGCCACGCTCAAAGCCTAAGTCTTATCAGCTGCCGGGAGCTGTTCGGGCGGGTCGACCTCGTACAACTCAACTCATTGCGATCCTGACGGTCGCCAGTATCAGCAATCCACTGTTTAATTCTCTTATTACCTGGGTCCTTCCGTCTTTCTCTTGCCATCTTCGATATTCCCGTGCAACAGATCTTCGTAGACGACTATGAAGCTTTCCACAGCTCTTGCGCTGAGCGCAACAGCTTCCACGGGAGCGTTGGCTGGCGTGCTCCCGCAGCAGGAACCGCTGACAAACCCCCAAGTCCATCACCATCAAGAGAAGTTTTTGATCGAGTTGGCTCCCTATCAGACTCGATGGGTGACCGAGGAAGAGAAATGGGATCTCAAACTGGTATATTATGCATGATACTGCGCATTAGCGTCATATCTCCTGACATGACCCAACTGGCTAATCACTTCGTGGATATCTCCTTAGGACGGTGTCAACTTCATCGATATTACTGAAGAGCGGAATACAGGCTTCTATCCAACGTTGCACGCTGGCAGTTATGTTCACTATCCGTCGACGATGCGGCATGCGGACGAGGTGGTCCCGCTCTTGCGGGATCTGTCCAAAGACAATATGGAACAGAACCTGGACAAGTTTACCTCCTTCCACACTCGCTACTACAGGTCGTCGACTGGTATTGAGTCCGCAGGCTGGCTCTACGATAGAGTCCTCGATGTGGTCGAGGAGTCAGGAGCAGTGGACTACGGCGCGACGGTCGAAAAGTTTGCTCACTCTTGGGGCCAATTCAGTGTCATTGCTCGGATTCCCGGCCAGACAAACAATACAATTGTCCTGGGTGCGCATCAGGACAGCATTAATCTGTTCCTTCCTTCGATCCTGGCTGCGCCCGGTGCGGACGACGACGGAAGTGGAACTGTCACCATCCTCGAAGCTTTGCGTGCTCTGCTGCAGTCAGACACCATTATTCAGGGCGATGCTCTCAATACCATTGAATTCCACTGGTACTCCGCAGAGGAAGGTGGTATGCTGGGCTCGCAGGCGATTTTCTCGCAATACAAGAAGGATCGGCGAGATATCAAGGCAATGCTTCAACAGGATATGACAGGATACACTCAGGGCGCCTTGGATGCCGGTCGCCAGGAAGCCATTGGTATCATGATCGATTATGTCGACCAAGGGCTGACACAATTCCTCAAAGATGTCGTTAACGCAGTAAGTGTCTCAACTTCTACTTTCCGCTTGAAGTTGACTAACGAATCATGTCAAGTATTGCGACATCGGGTATATTGAAACCAGGTGCGGCTACGCCTGCTCTGACCACACATCGGCAAGCAAATATGGATACCCGGCAGCTATGGCGACTGAATCCGAAATGGAAACCAGTAACAAGAAAATCCACTCCACCGATGACCGGATCAAGTATCTAAGCTTCGACCATATGCTGGAGCATGCGAAGCTTACGCTCGGCGTTGCTTATGAACTGGCGTTTGCGCCGTTTTAATGTTTTTCAATGACTCTTCATTCTGAGTGACGAGTGAACGAGCTGCAAGGAGATCGAGCGGCATGACTTACCTACTGCATATCATCCGATATATTTCGTATTTATTGGCATGGTAGAGCCACTACCTCTTTGCATTTCTTGATTGGGCGGTTTATACGGAGTAGTATACTGTGCGATCGGCCAATTTGGAATACTACATAGGTATCTGACTGACACGATCACTTCATCATCCTGTATCGCAAGCTAGCCCCTGTGAGACGGGAATATAGGTACTAAACTTAGGTACGTATTGTTTGTGTTTCTACCTGTATGTCTCGCGTACTCCGTACGGACTCCTAGTCTCCGACATAGCGGCCGGCAGCAAGAATGCCCGGCGCTCACAGCCCCGATAAGATAGACCGCCTGAGGAACCGGCCAGACCCAAACGAGCCATACTAGCCCAAAGCGGAAAGACGGTCACTCCGGCGGGCGATCCTGTCGAGTGGCTTCGTCGCCGACTTTCTCCCTCATAGCTCCTTCCATTTCGTCATAACACCTCTCGGGCATCCTCCCAGTACCTCTCTCAAGCAGTTAGTTCTGTCCCATCTTTTGCGTTCGTTCTCCTCGACCGAATTGAGTGAAACTCACCGGTCCCTCCCACATCCTACGTCACCGGCGGTACCCCTCCAAGAGGACCCCACAATCAGACCTTGGATCGGATATTTAGTCTTGTGCGCCCCTGCAAGATTAAGATAGCGGTCGCGACATCCTTTCCGAGCCCCGCGCATCGTTTTATTCAGGACGACTCGGCCAGGCGGCCCCACTGAGATAGATTTCGCAGGCTAATCCGTCGTCGACAAGGGATCCTGTGATCTATTTCCAACTTGCGTCCGAAGAATCAGCCTCTTATCGAGTGGTACCACACAGCCAGTTACCATGGAATCCACCGATCCCTACGCCAAGGAGCTTCAGATCGCCTGTTTGACCGTCCAGAGAGCCACGATCCTGACAAAAAAACTACTGGAAGCTGTGGACAAAGGGTCATTCGATAAGAGTGATGACACACCCGTGACCATTGCCGATTTCGCCGCCCAAGCATTGATCATTGCGGCAATCCACAGTGCTTTCCCCGATGATGTCTTCGTCGGCGAGGAGAGTTCTACTGCTCTTCGATCCGATCCTGCCCTCCTCGACCGGACATGGGAACTCGTCTCTTCTACTCGCCTCGCGGATGCGGAAAGTGAGGCGCTACTCTCATCCCCAAGCACCAAGGAGGAAATGCTGGACATAATCGACCTGGGAGCTCAGGGAAATTGTAGTCCGCAAGGCCGTGCCTGGGTTTTGGATCCAGTAGACGGCACGGCTACCTTCATCCAGGGTCAACAATATGCGGTGTGTCTGTCTCTAGTTGAGAACGGTCGCCAGAGGCTGGGCGTGTTGGGCTGTCCAAATATGAACCTTGAGACGGGACGCCTCGACGAAAACATCGTTGATCGGGATGGATACGGGTATCAGGTTTTCGCCCTTGCTGGACAAGGCGCTTTCCTTCGGAAAATGGGAACGGGGGGGCTTCTCCCCTTCAGCAAGATCGAGCCCAAGGCCCAGATCACAGACCCCAAGGATCTTGATTTTGTGGATTGCTTGTCGGCCACATCGTCCGACCGTAACATGCATGCCCGCCTTGCATCTCACATGGGAGCACCCTGGCCGGCCTCGACGGACCTCTGGGCTGCGCAGCTGCGGTACATCGCCATTGCTGTGGGGGGTTGTAACATGATGGTCAAAATTCCGCGTAAAGCCTCCTATCGATCCAAGATCTGGGATCACGCGGGTGGCATGTTGATTGCTGAAGAACTTGGCTGCACGGTCAGCGATCTGGCGGGTAACCCAGTGGACTGCAGCCTGGGCAGAACTCTTTCGGGGTGCTACGGGATGATTGTTGCACCTTCATCCATCCACGGCAAGCTCGTGGAAGCCGTGAAACAAATCATGTAAGACGGACAGCTACTTTGGGGGTGAGCTGGCGGATAAGCTCTCCTATGGGTCCCCGCTCGCGACTTTTGCTTTTTGAAGGGAGGGGGGTGAAGGAGAAGACTACGAACTAGGCCCTCACTGTGCAGGCTCGACTGGATTGACAGAGCAGTTCGTGTGCAAAAGCTGAGATTATCCTGCTAGGCGTCCACCATGCAAGATGACAAAACTGGGAGCGAAGGGCACCTTTTTCTAGGGACGACCCCGTCTTCGCACTGTGACCGGTTACTGGTGGAGAGACACTGCCTTGGGTGCGCCAACCGGGACCGTGCGCGGATCGACAACGTGGGGAGGTCGATCAGCAACATTACAGGACCATGGGCGACGGGCATGGAGACCGCGATGAGGGAAGGAGGACAGGGACCTTTATATATAGCAATACGTCGGTCGTGGTTATTTGCATGCGTCTTCCTCCCAGCCATTCATTGGTGTAGAGCCGATACCGATACTCTAGTACTCCGTAGTACTCCGTAGAGTCCTGACTCCCATGACGGGTAGTTATACATACGTATGATGTCATCGCTCCGCGCCGTCTCCTCATTGTGCCACCGAGGATGCGAACCAGGGAAAGAAGCGTACCAGTGGTAGACAGTCTCGAGTCTCGAGTCTCGACAGAGGTTCCCCGAAGGAACGCGGACGCAGCAGGCCTCCCGCGCCGAAGGGGGAGGCTGGCCAGTGAGGAGCCCGCCAGCCTGTCAGGAGATCAGGCAATGCGGGGTGCCGGCGAGCAGCTGGGATCCCATATGATGATGTTACCATGCAATGTGCATGTCCTGGATGATGGATACCATTAGGTCATGCCCTTCCGTGGCGCATATATTCGGATCGCCTGCCGGTCGCTGCCAGCCGCGGACGCTCCGCTCCGTCTTCCATTCTAATCCCACCGTTTGCACAAGATGACGATCTGTGAGTTCTCTCCGGTCTGCGGTTTCTGGCTTCTCAACTGACACGCTCTGCCAATCTAGATAATCCATTCTCTAAGCGCGAGTCGCATGACCGATACTCGCTCGGGACCTATCGCGTCCTCGTTCCCTTGTCGTGGCTGCTCGTCGTGGTCGTCGGCATCTACTACTCCAGCCACGCGCCCGATGATGTCAAGCACGGTCATACCATCTGGAAACAGGCCAACAAGCATATCACTCCCTTCAGTCTGAGCACGGTCATTGGGGGGCTGTACTGGTAATTCTCTCTGTCTTGGCTGACATTTCTTTGTTTTTTTTGGTGGGGGCATCCTGCCCTAGTACTTTTTTATATATTCCCGGAAGTTTTATCCGGCCGCCGATGGATAAGCTTATTTCTTACCGTTGGATGCTCTAGGATCATCGTACTTATCTCCCAAGTCGGCTATATGTATCATCTCTTCTCCAACGATGCGGCGGTGGCCACCGCGGCCGCCAACGTGGGATCCCACTTCATTCTGAACAACCTCTTTGTCTTTGCCTGGATCCTCCTGTGGACCCGCAATCACTTTTGGGGCTCAGAGGTCATCCTGATCGCGCACTTCTTGAACCAGCATGCCACGTACTGGCGACACCGCACGCTGCCAGCGATTGCGCACTTCGCGGCCGTCGCAGCGCCTTATGCCTGGACCTTGATCGCGTTGTTCTGGAACGGAGCCGTCGCAGTCAACAGCAACAGCCTGCCGGCGAGGATTGTGGCCAATGTGTTCATCTGGGTGCTCTTTGCGTTGGGATCAGCGCATATCCTGGCCACGCAAGATGATATCCTGGGCTACAGTCTGAGTCTTCTGACCCTGGGTATGCAGTACCATTGGCCCACCGTGCTAGTCATTTCGGACATTGGATCACAACGCTAACAGACCTTACTTATAGCACTGGCCGTCAAACAATTTGGCGTCAAGATCATTTCCCTGCAGTGGATCTTTGCCATTGTCATCTTCGCGGTTTTCTTCGCCGAGTCTCTGTACATCTCGCTGACCAAGTACTCCGGCCGCAACGTTATGTTCCGCCGGGCTGGACAGCCGCCGGCGGCTGACCGCGAGAGGGAGCCCTTGCTTAACGACCCAACCGAGCCGGCACAGCCCGCCTAACTGGGAGGAGAACTGGGAGATTTTCAATCGTTGGGCAATAATGGTATTGTGGACGGTTGTCCGGAAATACAAAAAAGGTGATTCGAACACCAACACCACCTCCTCCGTCCCCTCTGTGCACTTTTATTCCGTATTATTCCGTATTTTCCACTGCATTCACGTGTTGTTATAGTTGACCAAATGAGGTCGGTAATACTGCTGGAGGCGTTGTTGTTGTTGTTGCTTGGCGGGGTGGTTGGCAGGCAGAGGGCGTTCCATGGGTCCGCCGACAGTTTGTCAGGGTGATGGCCGTGTTTCCACTCTACTTAATTGCCGTTAGCTTCATGTTGAAACCAGGCACAGTAGTAATTGCAATCAAAACAGGCTCGACCGGGGTCGAGATCGCATGCTCCACTGGGCCCGTGTATGTGGAATCAATCGGCCGATGGTGCCCGAGAAATCGAGCGCAGGCTTAGTCGTGGCCATGGACGGATCCTCGGCTCATCCAAGGGGGCAGACGTAAGGACCAGGGCGGAGTACAACATTGGATATTAGATAGGTACCCACGACCACGAGGATTGGCGAATCAGTCACTCTCCTGCGTCGGCTTTCTCGATCGTGGGAGTCTGCTCAGTGCTCACTGCTCCTCGGGCAGAGCTGCAAGGACGCTGGCCCCGCCCGCTCCTCCCGGCCGGCGTTGCCCCGGCGACACGCAGTCTCTCCACGCCGCCCGTCCGTCAGCGCCGTGATTACGACGGCCTCTAGGCGCCCATATCCAAGGTTCGTTCTTTTCATAAACATAAACCGCCGGGCGGAACCTGCTGCTCGGCTCCATCGATCATCGCCCGCTTTTTATTTAGTGTTGACGCTTGCGTGGTTGCCCACAGCCTTTGTTTACCACGAAGTCTGGGTTCCATATACAACAATCTCATCTGCACTACTCTTCCGCTTCAAATACTTATCGCACTGCCGTCTATACATTCCTTCCCTTGCCCAGCATACTTGGTTTGTTTATAGGCACCACTAGACAATCGGTTGCCCTCTTCGAACGTGAGTTACATTCTCCGTCACCTGGATCCGGCAACATAAGTGCAGAGCAAGTAGACTAACCTTTCCATATTCTCCAGGAATCGGCAGATCGCTGCAACTTGGGTTGGTTTTTGCAGTCGACTGATAGCCCGCGGAGCCACAGAAACTACCACGCAGATACCGACGGTTGATCCTTGGATACTATGACCGATTGAACCAGCGAGAGACCATCATGAACAATTCGTCGCGGATGTATTTGCCGGCACGAAACCAAGAGGAGGAGCCGCCGGCCTACAGCTACGGCTCCGGGAACTACGACTCGCCTCCACCAGCCGCTCGGCACAATGGGGCCACCATGCGGTTGCTCCCTACAAGTAGTACCGGGATGGAGAGTGATCTGAGCGCCGAGACGGGTGCTACCTCGGAATATCACTACGGGGACCCATTTGACGATGGCTCGTAAGTACTCCCTCGCTTCTGCCCTTCCCCTATGATGTGCCTTTCTGGCATACCAAACACCCCATCGATGATCGGCCCTCGTTCGTGAAGCTCCACTCTTTTGCCCCTTGTTGATATGGCTGTATGGTTGATTTCATTTAAATCTTGCCCGGGGGAAAGCTTAAGGGGAGAGAGAGATTTGAGGTCCTTGCGAGGCTGCAAATCGAACAACCCTGCGAGCATATTGGATGTCTGCGTGCATCCGATATCAATACCGCCAGGATGATTGTCGAAATGGTATATGCGAAACGGGCCGCTAACTCACGTGCCGAATCTCGCAGAAGTGATCGCGAACCATACTACCAGTATGCGACGAGCGAGTCGCCCTCGCGGCCTGCGTCCAGCATGCGAAACGTACCAACCATACCCCCTCCAGCAGCATCAACAGTCGATATCCCCCATTACTCAACTCGGCCAGGCTCTCCCGTGCGGCCTTGGTCTCCCACACGTGCGCCCAACTGGGCCGGACCGCCGGCGCCTCCGTCTGTTGCAGCCTCACAGTACGAACGTGCGGATATTAACGGAAGTCCGAGACCAGGCACGCCGAGTTCACGATATGGGGGGAGTCCGAGAAGGCCCTTGCCACCGGCACCGCTGTTCTCGCGGAATGGTGCACAGGATGCCAGTATCGAGATCGAAGGTCCCGATGATTACGATGTATTCGGCGCTGGCGGGCGAACCATTGACCCTAGTCATGACAATCGGTCAAGCATGCAGTCATTCATGAGCGAGTCGACGATCATAACGGACGAAAAGGATGCAATGGATAAGATTGATCTGGATGAAGACGTGGACGAAAGCGATGAGATGGTTGATCCTAACTTACATTATGGCCCCGCCCCGGAGAAGCAGAGCCGCCGAGGTGTCCGTGATGCACAAATGGTCAGGAAAGAAGTTCAACTTGTCAATGGTGACCTGATCTTGGAGTGCAAGATCCCCACTATCCTGTACTCTTTTTTGCCCCGTCGAGACGATCGCGAGTTCACCCACATGCGGTACACTGCAGTGACCTGCGACCCGGACGACTTCACCCAGAAAGGCTACAAATTGCGTCAGCAAATCGGAAATACCACGAGAGAGACCGAACTGTTCATTTGTGTCACGATGTACAACGAGGACGAGGTCGGTTTCACTCGGACAATGCACGGCATTATGCGCAATATCTCTCATTTCTGTTCGCGGTCCAAGTCTCGCACCTGGGGTAAGGATGGCTGGAAGAAGATCGTGGTCTGCATCATTGCCGATGGTCGTAAGAAGGTGCATCCTCGGACCCTCAATGCGTTGGCCGCCTTGGGCGTCTATCAGGAAGGTATCGCCAAGAACGTCGTCAATCAGAAACAGGTCAACGCCCACGTATACGAATATACCACCCAGGTGTCACTCGACGAAGACCTGAAGTTCAAGGGTGCCGAGAAGGGAATGACGCCTTGCCAGGTGATTTTCTGCCTGAAGGAACATAATAAAAAGAAGCTGAACTCGCACCGTTGGTTCTTCAACGCCTTTGGCCGAGCACTGCAACCGAACATCTGCATTCTTCTTGATGTCGGCACCAAGCCCGCAACCACTGCGCTGTACCACCTATGGAAAGCCTTTGACCAAAACTCCAACGTTGCCGGAGCGGCCGGTGAGATCAAAGCTGGTAAAGGCAAGGGAATGTTGGGTCTGTTGAATCCGTTGGTTGCTAGTCAGAATTTTGAATACAAGATGTCCAACATCTTGGATAAGCCTTTGGAATCTGTGTTCGGGTACATCACTGTGCTCCCCGGAGCGCTCAGTGCGTACCGCTTCTTTGCGCTGCAGAACGACGCCGAGGGCAATGGACCGTTGAACCAGTATTTCAAGGGTGAGACGCTACACGGCAAGGATGCGGATGTGTTTACGGCGAACATGTATCTTGCCGAAGATCGTATTCTTTGCTGGGAGCTAGTCGCAAAAAGGGAAGAAAGATGGGTTCTGAAGTTTGTGAAGAGTGCTGTTGGTGAAACCGATGTGCCAGGTATGTACAAAACCCCTTTGGAAATGAAAACTGCTAACCCGCTATCTAGACTCGATCCCTGAGTTTATCTCGCAGAGAAGACGATGGCTGAATGGTGCCTTCTTTGCGGCTGTGTATTCCATTGTCAATGGAAAGCAACTGTGGAAGACAGACCACTCGCTGGCTCGAAAGATCCTTCTGCAGATCGAAGGTTTCTATCAATTCGTTCAGCTGATCTTCACGTACTTTGGTTTGGTAGGTCATCCAACCCTACGTCGGCCAGGGGCAACTACTGATAAACATCATCTTCTTAGGCAAATTTTTACCTGGTTTTCTACTTCCTGGCTGGTTCACTTACCGACAGCAAAATCGATCCCTTTGGACACAACATCGGCGAATACATCTTCATCATACTGAAATACGCTGTCATCTTGGTCATGTGTCTACAATTCATCATCTCTATGGGTAATCGACCGCAAGGGTAAGTAAACCAAATCGCCTGGTATAATTGAAAAGGGCTAACCGATTCTCGCAGTGCCAAAAAGCTATATCTAGCAGGCATAATTGTGTACTCAATAGTCATGTTTTACACGATATTCTGCACGATTTACCTAGTCGTGATCGAGATGATGGCCCGGTTCGGGGATGATTCGTCCCTGACAGTCAGCGATTCGTTGTTTACCAACATTGTGCTCTCCCTGCTATCGACCGTCGGCCTCTACTTCTTCGTCTCCTTCCTCTACCTGGACCCATGGCACATGTTCACCTCATCTCCGGCCTACTTCATCCTCCTTCCCAGTTACATCTGCACCCTGCAAGTGTACGCCTTTTGCAACACCCACGATGTGACCTGGGGTACGAAGGGAGACAACGTGTTGAACACTGACCTGGGTGCTGCGCGAGTCATCAACGGTACCACCGTCGAAGTCGAAATGCCCTCCGAGCAGCTCGACATCGACAGCGGATATGATGCCGCGCTGCGTAACCTGCGTGACCGTATCGAAGTGCCCGAGCCACCCATCCCCGAGAGCCAAATGCAGGAAGATTATTACCGCGCCGTGCGTACCTACATGGTATCCATCTGGATGATCGCCAACGTCGTCCTCGGCATGGCCATCTCGGAAGTCTACAGCCCCGACGCCGGCGGCACCAACATCTACCTGACCATTCTCCTGTGGGCGGTAGTGGGTCTGGCCCTGATCCGCGTGATCGGCTCGACCACGTACGCCATCTTGCTCGTCGTGCACAAGATCGTCGAAGGTAAGACCAAGTTCGACGCCGGCAACCTCGCCAATATAAGCGCGGCGTCCAGCTCGAACGGCTCTCGCATCACGCACCAGTACGGCGGGGGCGCGAACGTGAAGGACAAGTTCTCCGAGGCGAAGTGGTCGATGAAGCGACAGATGGGTAAAGCCATGTTTTGGAGAAAGTAGTCCACCCATCTTCTTCCCACACACTTACCATCTTCTGCTTCTGGGTATTTCTTTCTTTTTCTTTTTTTCTTATATTCTCTTCTTCTTCTTCTTCTTCTTCTTCTTCTTCTTCTTCTTCTTTTTTTTGATGGGACTTTCATGAAATAATGGATGGATGAACGGCGCTTCTCATGTATCTATGTATGATGATCGTCGGAAATAATGGATGTAAATGAAATGATCAATGATATCAATCCACATACATACCCAACTACACACCACCTTTCTCTATCGAATCCATTTCATATCCATAATCACTCATCACTGATGGAATCCATCACAGTGCGTAGCTACTTCGTCTATTTCTTCTCCCCCAAAAGAATCCCACTCACCAGCCCCGCCGCCGCCAACGTCTCCTCATCCGCGAAATGCTTCCCGACTAACTGCACCGCAATCGGCGCTCCCTGGTACCGCTCGGGACCGGTGTATTTCTTCCACTCCCTCTCATCGACCTCTCCCCTGGGCACATAAGCTTCGTCTTCAGCGCTCAGGCGATCCAACTCCAAATCCACTTTCAGGCCAGACGGGAAGACAGCGGCCGGCTGATCGAGGATATTCCACACGGCGGTGTAATTCCAGTACTCGGATTCGCCGAGCACGGACGCCACGCCGGGATATGTAGGACAGAGGATGAAATCCACGCCGCGGGATTTCATCAGCGCGTGATATTCGTCGCGGTAGGTGTCGCGTTGGACGTTGAGGGACCAGGCTTGGGCGACGGTGAGCGGGGTGGGGTTGCTGTAGGCGAAGGCCCAGGCTGTTAGGGGGAGGATGGGCTCCCCCGTTTCGTTGATTAGGGTGTGTTGGCTGGCTGCGCCGTCGGGGAAGTACATTGCGGACTGGTGGTGGGGGTTGTTAGTGGGTGTGTTTTGGGGGGGGGGGGTTGGTGGGGGTGTAGACGTACGATGATGTCCCAGCCGTGTTTGTGCTTGTAGGGCTCCCAGTCGACAACGTTGATGCCGGCTGCTTGGAGCTTGGATTTGGCGTCTTTGAGGGCTCGGGTTACTGGGGGGTGAGGGCGGACGCAGCTGCTTTTTATTAGTGGTTGTTTTGTGTTGTGTGTATATGTATATATCTTAGAGTGTTTGGCTTACCCGTCATCCCACATGATTGCTACGGTCATGTCTTTTTTCGGGGTGACTCTCTTCCATGGGACTGGTGCCAGGGAGGTCTCCGTGTCCCAGGGTGCTTGGTCGATGACGGCCCTCTGGAAGAGATCTAGATCTTCTACGCTCTGGCTGGCGAGAGGTCCGATAACGCCGCGGATGGATTCATGTCCTGGTTCAGGGGCCTTGGCTCCGGCCATCGGGTTGCGCAGCGCAGTCGGACGGAATCCGTACGAGCCGCAGAAGGCAGCAGGGGCTCGGATGGAGCCTCCAATATCTGTTCCAACGCCGAGAGGGGCGCATTTGAAGCCTGTTGAGGCGCCTTCACCTCCTGATGAGCCTCCGGGGCTGAGAGTGCGGTTGTATGGGTTCAATGTTGTCCCAGTCAGGTTGTTGCTGCAGCAAAGGTGCTTTACTCGCGAGGTTGATTAGCTTTGTTCATGTGAGAGGGAGGTGGCAGTACCATGAGAGATTGTGGTTGGTTGGTCCGGACGTGGAAGACCGCGCCAGCTTTCTCGAGACATTGTAGCAGGAGTGCATCCTCTGTTGCGATGTCGTGCACCCTGCAGGGTACGGTCAGATACTGGGTTCGGCGTAGTTCAAGGGATGCCGAGATATTAATCATACCAAGCCACGTAACCAGCGTTGCAGGCGAGACCTTTGATGCCGATATGCTCCTTGACGCTGATTGGGACTCCGTGCTATGAGACTTTAGCTTTCGTGTTGTATGACACCGCCGAGAAGGGCAGTCTCACCAGCGGTCCAACTAGCTTTCCGGTCCGTTCGAAGTATTCATCCAGTTCCTTGGCTCGAGCAATGGCTCGGTCTGTCAGGAATTCGGTGGCGAAGTTCACCTTACAACCAAGGTTAGTCGTACAAAAACTTGGATAGAGCTTTCGAATAAGCTCACCAGTTGTTGACCTATTACGGATCGTTTGAGGAACGCGACTACTACTTCCTCTGCCTTGAGTTTTCCTGCGCCCATTTCTTGCACTAGGGAGGTGGCAGATAAGTCGGTGATGGCGAGCTCTTTCTCCGAGAGCAGGCCGCTCTTGCGGGCAAAGCCCTCGATGTCCTTCTCATCGGCGGATGGTAACTGGTGTGCGGGGACGAGCCATTGCTTGGGGATGGAGTCTTGGAGGATATCCTTGGCCGTTTGGGCCTGTTGCTCCCAGGTGGACGACATTGTGTGAGAAACCGGGGAGGGTGTGATCCAGCGGGGGGTTCGACATGATGATCAGCGGGGGGAGGGACAGCGCTATATAGTATGTGCTATGGATCCCTGACAGGATGGGCGGTACTCTTTTGTCTCGGAACCGGAACGCAGTCCAATGACGGAGGACAACGGAGCCCGGCCGGCATTGCTGATAGCGTGAGATGCATGGAGGGGGCCCGTCGTTGGCGTTAGTGAGGAGAGCGGCGCTCAACAGAGGAGGAGATACGCGCGAGTGGAGATGCTCTTATCGGCCGCGGCGCCGCGAGCACCTGCCTGGACGGGCAGCCCCGGCGTTATCGGGCGGGCCAATGCGAGAGCCGGCGGAGCAGTACTGTAAGTACGGAGTACGTACACTCTACGCTCTAAGGTACACGGTACATGGCGCAGACAATAGACACAGGCCCCGTTCGATCCTCGGACCGATCGTCCCTCTCGACTGCGGGGAATCTGACTACGGAGGCATGGCAGAGTGCAGACATGGAGACACAGAGTCGACGATAGCCGACGCTCACTCGGGCGGAACCGTTCCGCAGGGAAACGCAGGGACAATCGATTCACATATTCTAGAGCCTGACTGCCATCTAGGATAGGATGCCCGGAAATGTATCGTCAAATCAAATCGCATCGCATCGCATCGCATCGAATCACCAACGGGAATCACAACTACTGCCGAGATGAAGGTCAGATGACCCCGCTCCTTCCATGCTGGGAAATAACAACCTTGGCTTCTTCGCCTTCGTCTTCATTCTCGCTCTCCTCCTGTTCTTCTTCTTTTCATCTTCTACCCGCAGCACGTCAGTTCCTCACACAGTGTTCCACACACCACCTGGCATTTCTCCGAAACTCCCTGCTGCAAATCCAACTCCTCTGCCTCGGCCATCTGCCCCCCCACCGTGATCACCCCCGGATGGGCCATCTCCGGCTGAAGTGTGGTGGAGTGAATCCCATACGCATGGAAGCATTCGTTGATCGTCTTCGTCAGCTTCAAGAAGCTCGGCACCGAATAATCCGACACCATCACGTGGACCGATGCGAGGGTCTTGTGCTGATTAAGGCGCCATATGTGCAGTTCATGGATGGATAAAACCCCGGGGATCTACGACCATCCAAAGATAAGAATGCTGCTTCATGTCGGGGTCACTGCACTCTCACCTTTTCCAGATCATGCTTCACATCTCCGAGGTCGACTCCACTGGGTGCACTCTCCAGTAATATGATTCCGCACCGCCGCACTGCGATTGGATGTTAGACTTATGGTACCCGGCGACAAAATGGAACATACCGAGGGGAATGGAAGTGAGCATAATCATCAAGGCTATCCCCATACTTGTGCCTGGATCAGCATAGTATCGGCCTTCATAGTGAGCGAACCATATCACCAAGGCTGCAGCCATCACGCCCAGGTTGTTCGCTGCATCGCCCATGACATGAAGCAGGACCCCCAGCATACCCAAGTCATGCCCATCGGATGTCGTTTGGGTTGCCTGGGAAAGATGCTTGTGGTCATCATGCTAGAGTGATAAGAGTCAGCCATCCATAAGCTGTGCATGTTTCCCACAGGAGCTTACCCCGGGACTTTCTGGTCTTGCCGGGTCTCTGATGTCGCTAGTTATTGATGCTGTAGTTTCTTCTACAGGCTGAGAACCATGGTCGTGGCCGTGGCCGTGGCCATGGTGGTGATGCTCTATGAACCGTTATTGACGGCACCCCACGGTCCACAGAACCAAGTCTTACTTACCATGAAGAAATGTGGCACTGATCAGATTGAGACCGAGTCCAATGGCGCCCATGATGAACATCAGCTTGGGATTTTCGACCCCTGTTATAAATTAGCCGCATGGACCTGGGATATGGGCAGAATACCAACGCTCGATCGAGATAAATCGCTCAATGGATTGTAGGAAGACGCTGATCCCGAGCGCGAAGAGAAGGACTCCATTGAAAAAAGCACCCAGGAGCTGGGCCCGTTGCCATCCGAAGGAAAGGGCTTTGGGCGAGTCATCTCTCTCTGAAACCTAGTCTTAATTAATATAGGGATCCTCTATGATGGGTCAACGGCTACCTTAAGGGCCACTAGAGCGACAATAAACCCCACCAGATCGTTGAGCTGAGTCCATTAGCATCCGCAACTTGCCGCGTCGGCGTTATACCTACATAATGGAATGCATCGGCCACCAACGCCAGAGAATGGGTGTAAAAGCCCACTACCAGATGACCCCAGTCAGACAAACGATGAGAGCGCGGGGCTGCAGAGTGACAGAATATCTACCTGAGATCTCCGACACGAAGAATGCGGAGGAGATACCGATGACCACCATCAAGCGCTGGGCACGCGAGATCCTGAACGCCATGATCCTAGTCCGTCTAAACCAGGAATGAGACCAAGCCGTAATGACTGTTGTCTGTAGAAGTATTCTGGACTTTCGGGGAGTGTACCGGGCTATTTGCCCCTTACATCCGGGGCAACATGAATTGCCGGTGAGAGTTCCGTGAGACCTGGCTGGAATGTGAAGATCCCCTCCAGTGAATGCTGGAAGCACGGGCAGCACGGGCAGCACGTAGCAGGCAAGTGCTCATGCTTGCTTTTTTACTTGTTGGCTAACAAACATGTTGCTTTCAGGTACCTATCCGGCTCGTAAAGGTCTCGATGGTTCGACGCCTTCGCATCCGCGATGCACACATAACTACGTCTGTGTAACACATCACATGCAGCTGACGTACAAAGCCCGGCGTTTTGTTCGGGCCCCGACAACATGCTACAGCATTCATGCTACTATTTATTAAATGGTCTCGTGTTGCGCGCTGATCCATGATTAGAACGCTTTCATTATATCATATCTAATATCATACAGATGATCACGCAGCGATCTCATCCACCAACCCTTCCAGTTCTCTCGCCCAGTTTCTGTGCCGTGAGATCTGCCATATGAATCGGTCAACGAATCCCTTGCTATCCTTGCTGATAGTGGAAGAGACTTGCAGCAGTTCCGCCGGAGTGCCGTGGGCGGTCACCACGCCGTAACTCTCCATGACTTGACCACTTGGTGCAAACTTGATCGCATCTAGGTTGATCTGCTTCCGAATGAAGTCCACTGACTCGTTAACACCCGCGATGGGCTTCAGGTGAGCGAAAGACTCGGTGATCCAGAACTTGGCGACGCCGTTCTTGGCCAGTTGAGCAACATGTTTTCCGCCAGGGACAAACACGGCATCAAACAGAGTTGATCGCATACCCGGGAAATGATGATCAGGGGTCACCTTCTCACCCGACTCGGAGGTGACACCTTGACGCTGGGAGCCAATGGTGAAGACAAATGCATTCTGCTTCTGCAAAACACTCTTCATGCCCTTATACGATTCGAGATCGAACCCATCCGCTATGAGAATAGCAACTCGGCGGGTAGCGATCCCAGCGCCATCAGAGAGGAAGTCGAATTGACTCAGTCCCTTCCCGGTCTTGCCGTCATTTTTCTTGGGTGTCTTGGTCGGCGTGTCGCCACCGACATTCTTGGCGACAGTCTGCGCCAGCTCAAGATCAACAACGGCCAGGCGTTCCGATAGGCGCTTGTACACGATCTCCTCGTCGCAATGGTCCAGCTCAAACGAGAAGGCCTTGGAAACATGAAGCTTTTCAATCGGAGTGAGGGAGTTGTAAAACAGCTGGGCCTGGTTGAAGTGTTCTTTGAACTTGTCCGAGAGCGCGCGGGCTTTCACGCCCTGCTGCTTCTCAGGGTAGGAGGCAAACCCACCCTCGGCCGGCGAGGTTGGGGGGTTGGTGTCAAACCGGTTGGGCCAATAGTTCACCTTTCCCTTTGTGATGCGGTGTCTCGATTGGCCATCCCGGTTGACCAGGCTCATATACGGACACACCGGGCGGTTGATCGGCAACTCCTCCCAGTTAGGACCAAGGCGGGAAATCTGTGTATCGAAATAAGAGAAATTCCGACCGATGAGCAGCGGGTCGTCTGAGAAATCAATTCCGGGGACAATATGGCTCGTGCAGAAAGCCACCTGCTCTGTCTGGGGGAAGTATTCGTCCACGTTGCGGTTGAGCTCCAGTTGCCCGATGTACTGGATCGGCACAAGCTCCTCAGGCCAGACCTTGGTGGAGTCTTGGATATCATACTCGAAGTCATCCTTCTTTTCTTCCGGGATTACCTGGACACCGAACTTCCACCGTGGATACTGTCCAGCGTCAATGGCGTCCATCAAGTCCTTCCGATGGAAGTCGGGATCCTGGCCTGCGATCTTTAGAGCCTCGTCCCAGAGCAAAGAGTGAACACCCAACTCCGGGGTGAAGATGAACTTGACATAGTGACGCTTGCCCTGGGCATTGATGAGGCAGAATGTGTTGACACCAAAGCCCTGCATCATGCGATAGGAGCGGGGAATGGCGCGATCAGACATAATCTAAGAAGTCAGTCATAGAGCTTGAGAAGGGTGGCGGAGACTTACCCATTGTTGCATGTGGGTGGTTTCCGAATGCAGGTACTGGAAATCCCAGAAGTTATTGTGGGCACTCTGGCCTTGAGGAATTTCATTGTGAGGCTCCGGCTTGACAGAGTGGATGACATCGGGGAACTTGATGGCGTCCTGGATGAAAAACACTGGGATGTTGTTGCCAACAATGTCCCAGTTTCCCTCGGAAGCGTACATCTTGATGGCGAATCCTCGAACATCCCGAACGGTATCTGCGCTCCCTTTACTGCCTTGAACAGTAGAGAATCGCACGAAAACAGGAGTTTCCCGAGTTGTGTCATTCAGGACACCGGCAGAGCTGAACTCAGGGATGGCCTTGTGGAGCTTGAAGGTTCCGAAAGCTCCTGCTCCGCGTGCATGTACGACACGCTCTGGTATACGCTCATGGTCGAAGCGCATGATCTATACTGGTTAGCGTCCCCTTTGAAAGCCCCTGGAGGAAGACCACCATACCTTTTCACGCGCAATCGGGTCCTCCAGCAGCGAAGGGCCATTGTGTTTGGCATCGACCACTCTTAGCCAATGGTCAGGGTCCGAGATTTTGATCCCATAGTCCGTGGTCATGGGCTGAGACCCGGAGAGCTCGACCGTATCTCGGCCGAGATCAGCCTGTTTGGCAGACATTGTGAAAAGATAGAAACTAACTAGTGTGATACAATTTTCAAACCGTTACAACTAAATCCCCAGCGACAGAGCGGGAAAACGAGACCCTATATACCCCCCGGACCAGACCCAATTGCAACCACCTATTTCTAAGCATTCGTAGCATTCGGACTGTCAGGGACAGTCTGGGCCTGAAATGATGCAACATCGTTCCCCATGAGTCCATCATCCGGTCATGGCCTTGAGACAGGTTCCATGATGTCACGTCGGTTGTACGGAGTCTACAGGGCACGCTGTATCCAGGGTAGGACCAATGGCAGGGTTCATGAAAGGGCTGACATGATATACCCAGAACCCTGGTTGTGGGACTGTGCCTTTCAGAGCCAACTACTCAAGTCGTATTATTTTTCGTGGTTTCTTGCTGGAGTTCCTGGCCTCCTTCTCGGTGGTTCGAGTGGTGATGACGTCACTACTACTTCACCTGCTCAGCAAGTATGCACTGGTTTGTGTCGCAGGCAGGCCCCATAACTACCCAATGGCAACGAATTGGCTCAATAAACACCCTGTGTCGTAACCGTAAACTATATGCATGCACGAATATCTACTCTATCGTATAGTATATGCAACGAACAAAGCCCCCAAGTCTTCGTACCCAACTAATCCCAAGCACCACCCCATCTCCCTCCTTCCCTCCCTCCATTCCTTCCACCAACTAACCAACTAACCAACTAACCAACTAACCCCACCCATCCACACACACACCGACTGACTGACTGATTGGCCAGAAATCCAACCTACATATTATCCTCACTCCACCGACTCCTCGCCTTCGCATACGCCTCGTGCTCACTCTTCCCCTCGCCGGCATCCATCCCGACCCCCAACCCCCTCTCCACCCACTGCTTGCTCCCCATCTCCGACAGGCGGGACAAGGCGCGCGCGAACGCGAACCGCTCCTCATCCCCACTGAAGATGGAGGTCGTCTTGAGCGCCTGCATCGACAGGCCCAGGTCATCCATCATCATGCGCATGGCGTCGGACAAGTCACTGCCGTCGCTGCCGTCGGTGACGGCGGATTTTACTTCGTCGGCGGAGAGGAAGAGGTTGGTTAGGGGGACTTCGGTGGTGAGGACGAGTTTGGCCTGGTTTTTTTTTTTTTTTTTGGTGTTAATTTCTCTGTTTGGTTTGATTTCATTTCTGGGGTTGGGGAAGGGAAGGGAAGGCGAGGGGGGGAGGGGAGGGGGAGGGGAGAGGGGGAGAAGACATACCCTGCTCTCATAGACGGCATCAATGAAGGTGATAAACCTACGGGCCAGATCTCTCTGGTGGAGGTTCATCCCGGGGACGTCGGTGATGATGAACGCCTCGTAGTTGCGGACGAGCTCCAGGTAGTCTGCGGCGCCGGTGGCGCTGCCGATCAGCTGCTGGAAGGTGAACTGGGCGGCCTTGCCGCTGGCGAGGGGCACGGCGATCTTGCGGCCCCAGACTTCCTGGGTGTCCGGGTGGGGAGGGTCGTTGATGGGGTCGCCGAGGAAGTCGAACCATTTCTGGGCGTGGGCGGCGGCGTCCGGGCCGAGTGGGTGGTGGTAGACGGCGGCCGGGGGGCGGGGGATCTTGCGGTAGTCGGTCGGGGAGTTGAGGTTGATGACGGCGAGGGCGGTCTTGAGGAGGTTGATGCAGGGGATGAAGGACTCGCGCTGGATGCCGTTTTTGTAGAGGTCGTCGGGGTGACGGTTGGAGGTGGTGACAAGGACGACGCCGTGAGACATGAGGGATTCGAGGAGTCTAGATGATAAGAAATGTGGTTAGATGGGGTGGTGTGGGAACTGGGGAGACTGGGGTAATAGAGGGTATGCGCACCTCCGCAGGATCATGGCGTCCGCGACATCGGTACATTGGAACTCATCGAAACACAACACGTTGGATTGGGCGGCGATGTCCGCCGCCACGAGCGGGAGGGCGTCGAAGTCGTTGCCGTACTTCATCTTGACGACGTGCATGCGCCGGTGCACGTCCTGCATGAAGTTGTGGAAGTGGATGCGCGTCTTGCTGGAGATGTTGGCGGGCAGGGTCTCGTAGAACAGGTCCATGAGCATGGTCTTGCCGCAGCCGACGTCGCCGTACATGTATAGACCCTTGGGGAGGGTTTCGGGGATGGTCAGCTCCTGCTTAGCGCTGCTGCGGCCGAAGAGCGAGCCGAAGAACGAGCCCTTGGGCTTTGCGTCGAGCGATTCCACGGTGGGCTGGACGACGGGAGGCGCATTGTAGGAGGTAAGTCGCTGGTATAGGTCCTGGAGTTGCTCGATGATTTCTGTATATAGCGAATCAGTCCCGTCAGCAAACATCCCATCAACATGAACATGCGATCGCCGCTCCCCCCCCCCCCCCCCAGTTTCGCACCACGGGAAACAGGCAATTCACACGCGAGCAGTAGCAGCAACATACGTCTCTGATATGGGTCATCACGCAACCGACCCTCCTGCACACGAAGGTCGTACTCGGCCAAAGGACCGCCCTGCAGCCCAGCTGCAGCATCGTCGCCCTGCTCGACGGTCTTGCCCTCGGCGGCGGTCGCGAAGCGTCGCGCATAAGCATTTTGCGAGGTCCGTAGGTCTACCCGGATACAGGCCCGGACATCGCGAGGCGTTATTGACGGGCCAGCACGGGCGCCGTTCGCGCCATGTGCCCCCCGTCTATACTCCCTGATACCCGATCGGCGGGTTCCCCGAGGGACCGCACGCAGCAGAGGGCCCTGGCTGCGCAGTGCGCCGGGCAGGCAATCGGCGCACAGTCTCGCAGAGGATCCGCTCATAATAGGGCTGGCTTGAGCGGTATGGATGGCAGAATTGGGACGCGTTGCAGAGGGGAGGGTGGGTTGCGACGGTGGTGAGGCCGGACACTCAACCCGAGGTTGTTCGGCCGGGAAGGATCGGCGGATAAGAGGGAGGGAGATGGATCAAGTGCGGCGGTCGGTCACGCGGCAGACAGGGAGGCGGGTGAGGCGAGGGGAGGTGAGCACGGCGGACGGGACAGGGGCCAGGCGTCGCTAGGAGAGAGAGAGAAAGTACGTATGTACGTATATATGTATATATGTATATACAGCCCGACGGAGGGGAGACAATGGCAATCAATGTACACGGCGAGGGGAGCAGAACTCCAAGAACTCCGCGGCGAAAAGGAACTGCGCGTCATGTGACTCGGGGCCAGATCTGGGGCCGGCTGGCATGGACCAAATCTGCACTTCGCGGATCCTCCTTCGCCCGTGTTTTGGGCAGGCCGACCGATCCACAAATTAAGGTCGCCATGTGTTTGTCGCTGCAACGTGGCAAACGGGGCCGACCCTTCCAGTTCTGCAATGCTGCAATGCTACAATGCTTCAATGCTTTGGTTCTTCACTTCTTCACTGCTTCAACTTTTCTTGCGCCACCCGTTCCCATGGAACGAACGGATATGGCTTCGGGAGATCTAGGAGTGGAGCACGGCCGTAGTGAACACTGAACAGTAGGTGTCGAAGCCTACAGTGGGGGAATATATATGCAGGAGAAGACTTATGTACAGAGGACAACGGTGCATCACACAACAAGGGTATGGAGAAAACCAATCAGCCATGGCCCAGACAACAGACAATGCAGAACCAGAACCAGAACAATGAAAGGGTACATGATGGCGTAAACGTTTCAGGCATATCATTCTTGTCCACGCATCAACCTCGTCATTCAATAACAACCGCTCAGAGGATGATGGCCACAGACAACAGAAAAAGGAACCAGAACACCAGTACACCGAGCGCCCGAGGCTCTCGGGCGCGCCCCTTGAAGAAGGCACAAATGAAACATAAAATGACAGACAGATCTATCGGGATATAGATGGGAGAGAAAAAAAAAAGAAAAAAAAAAATCACGCTTCTATGCAAGTCCAACGTATAATGTGAGCTTCGAGTTCCGTTGGATCGCCGTGTCCAGGTCACTGTCCGTGACCAGGTCCACGTACGTCCCGGACGGCTCGTCCTTGTATTGGACCACGATCTCGTCTTGGATCTTCAACCGGTCCGTAAGCTTCTCTTTCAGCTGCTGGAGGCTGATGTCGCTGGGGACCCGGATGGCAATCAGATCATCCTGGAAGAAGACCTTGACCTTCATCGCCCCGCTGCTCGACGCCGTAGAGACCTGGGTTATCGAGCTGGGTTGCCGGTTCATCGGGGGCGCGCCGCCGTTCGTGAGCGATAGGGATACCTGTCCGCGTTGGTGGGAGTTGCGCTCCGTGTGAACTGCGATGGGCGCCTGCGAAGATTGCCGCGAGATGCTCTGCGAGGGCTCGTGTGCCGACGAGTGATGCGACCCCCCGGAAAACCGGGCATCCTCCCCAAACGCGCTCGGGTCGATCTCGAAATCACCCGCCCGGGGCGCGAACAGCTGGCGGACGAGTTGGCAGCGGGAGATATGCGGGGGCATGGACAGAAGCTTCTTGATGTATTCGTCCAGGTTCTGCCGGCGGCCATTGGAGATCGCATCCGTGACATGGGTGACGGGCCCAGGCATGTACGGGAGCGTGCGCGCCTTGCCACGGTTACCCGCCTCCTCCTCGAACTGGGTCAGAAGGGCGATCTGGAAATCATAGAAGTCATGGTAATAGCGCGACAACTCCCAGCAACGGCCGTCCTCCATCTTCGCTTCAATGATGTACCAGTATTTGTCGTTGTCGAAGCAGTATCGGGGGATCGACGCTGCGACCGGGGCCATCAACGGTTGGTGGTAGCTTTGCTGGGACTGGTGAGAAACTTGTTGTACAAGAGAGCCTTTGCTCGCGTTGCGATTGTGGTAGGCCTAGCGCATGGCGGGTTAGTACCGGGGGAGGGCCCATTGCAGACGCTGGATCACTCACGTAAGGCTGGCCGTTTTGACTCATCGCGCTCTGGCGGCCCACGGACATCTTGTCCGCGCCCGACGTGTTGGAGGACATCGAGGAGCCCCCAGCGGAGTCGATCTTGCCCAGGGTGATGCTGCTGTTCTTGTACTCGGCCGTCATCTTCTTCCACTCCTCCACCTTCGGCACGCCGGCGCGCCTCACGGCCTCCAACGGGTCCGTCACGGCGGTACCCGACTGCATGTCGCGGAGTTCGATGAAAGAGACCGGGATGAGACCGGGGCCCCCCAAGCGACCGATGGGTTTGGCGACAAACCATTCCGGGTTGGACTGGGCGATAACAATGATCGCCTCGCCGGCTTTGGCGTCTAATTCGTCCGGTCGCTCGGCCTGGAAGTCGTACTGGACGATGCCGTAGACCATGGGGCTGGAAGACTTCCCCAGCGCCGACATCCTGGGCTGGAAGCTGTTTCGGGAGACGTTGTGGAAGAAATCAGAGGTAGGGAATGCGGCGCGATCGGAGAAGCCCGAGTCGTGCGGCTCTTTCTTCTTTTGAAAGTCCACCGATCCGGCGCTTTCTCGTCCGTTTTTGCCAATCACTTCAAAGAAGGACACCGGAACCAAGCCCCTAGCACTAGGGATGAGTGGATTGCACGCTTCGTACCAATCCAAGTCGTCCTCCCTGCTGATAACGTGAAAGAAGTCTCCCTTGCTGAACGCGAGCTCCTGCGAGTTCCCGGGCTCTGGTTGGTAGTCGTAGAGCGCTTTGATGACCTACGCGCAGGACAGGGATGTGGTCAACAGTTGGTTCGCCAAGGAGGGCTGTCCGACTAACGCCGGGGAACGAGGGCGAGTAACACGCAAGCGATCAATTACAACCCGAGGGCTAGGCCAGGACCACAAAAGTAAAAAGGAGGGGTAAGAAAGGGGGGGGGAAGACGAAAGGATCCGGCAGGGCGACAGGCCAGAGGAATTCCAAAACAAAACAATACAAAAAAAGAGAGTGGGGGGGGGGTGAATGGGAGGGAGGAAGAGAAGATGCAGCAACGGAAGGGAAATGAAGAACACACACCTTCTTGGGAGGAAGGATGGCAATGGCGGACTTGGGCGTGATGGAGAGGTGGTGGTGGTGATGGTGGTGGTGGTGGGGTTTGGGATCTTTCTCCCCTTTGAGAGAGCGACGAATGGCCTAAGAGACGGCAAGCGGCGATGGGGTTAGTTGGATCAATCAAGAAGCAGAAGCAGAATAATCAATCAATCAGTCCGTCCGGCGGGCCAGGTTGCGCGCGACATCCAGGAAAAGGAAAACAGTCGCCCAGCACCACCGCTAGTGATTCAGCCGGGCGGGCCAAGACCGGGCTAATTTTTCGGTGGTGGTGCCGGGAAGTGTCGAACAAGCGACAATCGAGATGAACAAGGGGAGGGGCGCGGCCAGACACCGCGAGTCCGCGACATACCTTCATTCTTCTGCTGCTGCGTCTTCGTCAGGCAGGCAGGTGGCAGGTAAGGTAGGGTTGGAGCAGGGCCTGCAGCAGATGGACTCGACCGACAGGACTCACATCCACTTTAAGCCCGGCGTCGTATATCAGCCACCCCGTCGAGAAGGCAATGGAGGGACGGGGAGTCGGAAGTCGGAAGCGCACAGGCAATAAGAAACCGGAAACCAGAAACAAGGAATGGATGGGGTGTCCAAGACCCAAGAGGCAAAAAAAGGAAGGGCCAAAGAAGAAAAGAAGAAAAATGGGAAACCTTAAAAAATGAGAACAATGAAGGAGCGTTTTCCAGGTGGTACAGTACCCAGGATAGGACAGGACAGGCAGCGAGGACGGCGACCGGCCGGGGAAGACAAAGAGCGCGATATTAATATGGATGGGAGGGGGGGAGGGGAGGGAGGGGAGGGGAGGGAAGGGAATGAACGGCTGTCAGCGACGATGGGGGGTTATAATAAGGAATTAAGAATAGCAGCAGCAGTACTAGTAGTGGTCGTAGTGGTCGTAGTGGTCGTGTGGTCGTGTGGTCGTGGTGGTCGTAGTAGTAGTAGTAGTAGTAGTAGTAGTAGTAGTAGTAGTAGTAGTAGTAGTAGTAGTAGTAGTAGTAGTAGTAGCAGCAGCAGCAGCAACAGTAACAGTAACGGCGGCGGCGGTGGTGCTGGTGATGAAGGAACCGGCCGTGATAACGCAACGGCCTCCTATTTTCGCCCTTGGTTGGTCCTGTGTTCCGCCCTCGCGAACAGAACAGGAGGAATCCACGGGTGAACCTGGAGCCAACAGTATGGGGAGTTCTGGATTGCGACGACTCAAAAAGAAAGTGGCCCGCTTTCCTTTGGTGTCCCCCGCCCCTGAGGATGCGATCGCTGGGCAATGACGAGGATCCACGCGTGACAGCTCGGCTGAAGAAGGTTCCAGGGTTGCGGGCGTTCTGGAAACCCCCGGTGCGCGCAGGTTTTCTTTGAGGCCCCGGCTGAGTTCGCCTCCTTGCGACAATGCGATTCCCAACGGGGTCAGGCAAGGCAAGAAAATTTTAAACAACAAAAAAAGGTAAAGATAAAAATAAAAATAAAAATTGCGGTGGCAGTGGCATAAGATGTAGTTGATCAGAACCCGAGTGGTGGTGGTGGTGGAGGGAGCACCTGGTGGCTGCGAGTGGATTGATTAGTGGCCGGATGGCATGGACCGTCGTGGGGTTGGGATGCTGGTGGGCGTGATTGTGGTTCAGGTGTGGCGGGTACTCTCCAGCCCTTGGGTCCCGCTCGGTTGGTTGGCGTCGTCTGGTCTTGTGGATGGAGGGATGGACTATGGATGGAGCCTGGATGGATCGGGAGGGATGGAAGGATGGAAGAAGGGCAGCCGAAGGAATGGAAAACCAGGAGACTGGGGGAGTAGTAGTACTTCAGTGGTACTTTAGTACAGTAAAGGAGGTGGTGGTGGTGGTGGTGATGATGGTGACCCGGATGCGATGTGGGATATGTAGCTAGCAGAGTAGTCCAGCAGCGATTGATACTAGACACTAGACACCACCTACTAAGGTAGGTACACACATTGCTATCGACTGGTGTGCTGGGTGTCCTTACCAACAACGGAAGGCAATGTCCGATTCGTGCAGTCGATCGTGATAGACGTTGGACTGGCGGGCTGGATGTTTCTGGCCAGATGGCCGGCCTGGTCGCGGGCGCGTGAAGCCGATCGCTCGTCTCTGACTCGATGCGCCCTCTTCGCCCTTTTCTCGTCCTTTTTCCTTTCTTTTTTTATCGAGCCAGTCACCACTAGCCGGAGGAGTGACGACAGGCGCGACTCGGACGGTGGTGGGGATGATGTCAGGCACGGCGGACTGACTCTTCACGGTATACGCTCGTCTTGACTCTGGGAGAGATTGGGATGCACACAACGACTACACGGAAACAAGCACTGCCCAAGAGCGCATCATCATCATTATTATAACCTGACCTAACCCAACATGCCCCCAGGCGACCATCGCCCATCCCATTCCCAAACATCAACCCAATCTTGAGGGGTTTTTTTGTTTTTTTTTTTTCTTTCTCTCCCCCTCCTCCCCCCTCATGGCGGCAGCAGCAGCTGTGGCCGCCATGATTGTGTGCCTAAAAATCCTTTATTTAGTCTTTTCACCAGTCAAGCCCCGGGAACTGCTCCCCGGCCGTCTGCATGGATGCACCGCGTAAGGTCGGCCTGCCATGCCCACCCTGGTTAGCCGCTAGAGCACTAGGGACGTAGGTGAGACTCCTTAGTTCGCTTTCCCGGCCAGCCCTGCTGGTGGGAGTGGTGCTATCATAATCATAGCATCCCTGACTTGCGCTTTGCTCTGCCTTCCTTCCCCTTTCTTGCCGTGGGTTCATTTCCGTTGCCCCCTCTGGCCACCGTTGGGCAGCAGTGAACCCGCCTTACTAGCCTGTATCAGCATAGACTAGAGTCCGGCTCCGTCCAGCTGAAGGCAGCCGATCGATGGGCCTGCGACGGAGACCAGAGAAGGGCGAACCGTCCAGACTCCAGAGGGCGATAAGAGTCAGGAGTCGGCCGAATGTACTAGAAAAGAAAGAAGAAGGAAGAAAAAAAAAAAAAAAAAAAAAAAAAAAAACTAACCCACGGCTCACCGCGTACCAGACTTCTGCAGGGGGGGAGTTGGGAACAGTACGTATGGCGGTCCAGCGTACCTGAGTTGCGATGGGCTCGAGGGGAACGATTGGGCTGGGGGTTGGCCGAGGTGGGTTCGGCGGGTTGGCATCGCGGCGAGAACCAGACTTTGGAGGTGCCCTGGCCACTGTGGCCTGTGGTCTGTGTGCTGTCGTTTAATTAGCAGAGGGCTGGTGGCTGCCAATTGCCGGCGGAGTGGCGGACCGATTCAGGTGGCACCTCCGCGGGTGCTGAATCATGAACGAGACATGAATAAATCATGGCGAGATGATGAGATGATGATCGCAGTATCCTTATTCCTTACCAGGAAGTACGTACTACGGTACTAGAGACTAGAGTCTCCGTAGAGTCTCCGTTCCCAATACAACACGAACGGCTCTCAAATTTCAGCAACCCTAGCGGATATCACTTGCCTGGTATCGACACACTCCCGGAAGCCCGATTTCTGCAGAAGCTCGGACGGGGAAAACTTCCTTAGGCTTAAACCCTCGTCGCCATCCATGGGTTGGCTGAATCCCATCCAACCACACCTCCAGCGCACCTGGGCCAGCTGCCCTGATCGGCAGTCGGTCTCTGATCCTCGTCAAACCCTGAAGACTTCGGAGGCCGGAAGGACGCCTGAAGCTGTCCTAGTTCGGATCCCAACAGTCTTTGGTCGCGGTGCACTTTGCAGCCCGACCATGCTGGATCTGGAGGGGTCGCTGCACCTCCGACATGAAGCTGCAAGGGACGGCGGCGACTGCCCATGACAACGGGCTGGACAGTCCACTGCGATGCCCTGGTTCAGCCGGGAGGGAGGGAGCATCAACTTCATCCCCCCTGTCACCATACCGACATACATACGTACATACATACAGTAGCGCATGCACGCTGCATCCCAGCAGTCAATACATCAGCACCAGCCCCAACATCCTCCCCTCCCCCAAACAACTCACCGCAGATACCCTTCCAGAACAGGAACCAACCAACCAACCCATCGTCCACATAAACTCACTCGCTCCTCGTATCTGCGCGTCTGACTAACCGAACCACCCTTGACCCTGACCCTGACCGCGACCTGAAACCTGCACATCACATCCGACGCACCGCCACGACGCGGGGGCGGAAATAAGCGTGCCCTACAATTAAGATTTCAGATAGAGCCGATAAACGTCTGACTAGTTTGGTCACTTGGCTGCAGCTTAGCAGGATAAGCGCGCTGATCGTGGTCTTTTCCACCAGAGCTACCGACCTTCGGTTGAAGTACGGGAGGAGGGGAAGCATGTGGCCATGGCCACTGGCCATCCAAGCATGGGGAGTGGGCGCTAGAGCTGGACTCGGACTTGGAGCTGGAGCAGCAGGAGCAGCTCCAGAAGGAAGAGATCAACTGGATCGATCGGGCCTCAAGTCCACTGTTTCCGATCTGCGAGTTGGATAGAGCGTTGATCCATCCATCCATCATCCACCAGCAGAGTACTCTATCGCTCTGATACTTTCGTATACCGCCCAAGTAGTACAGTATAGTAGTATACAGATAGATAGAGCGTAGCGAATAGATAGCACCGCACCACACCTCACCATTTCAACCAACCAACCAACCACCAAGCCCTACTAACATGTATCTCACACGCCGCTCCCCCTCCTGCATCTGACGAATCCAGAAACGAATCCCCACCCCGGGGACCTACACCCTCTCTACCACAAGTACCATAAGTACCTGCCTAATTAGCTTAGGTCCAAACCTCGTGCAGCTGTCACCCTGAACGGAACGTAGTGTACGTATCACCACTCGATCTGATATGTCGTGCCTCGGACGTCAGTCCGATAGTACATTGATACCCGGGACGGGGCCCGGCTGCATGGATTACCCCTCCATCGGCATGTATCATGTACTCCGACGATGATCAGCTCAGATCGGATCGGCCCACTCACTCACTGCCTGCCTGTCTGTCTGTCTGCCTTCCTGCTATGCTACTGCTGGGTACATGCTGGATACATGCTGGCCTGATGCGCAGATCGACCTGGGAATGCAGGGTTGATCTCACTCGGTATCTAGCGTGTCGTCATCATCATCATCTTCCAACTATCTACTACCCTGACTTACTTAACTCCCAAACTACGGAGTACTAACCCACACCTATCATCTGATGACTTCAAGAGCTAGATAGATAAATAAATCCATCAGAAAGACCGATCCAGACCCTTAGCCAAACTGATCCATCGTACGAGATGAGTACCTGGTAGATAGACAAGTAAACCAGACACGACCGATTAATCAATTACTCAAACACAGCAACCAGGTTTCTACTTACTCAGTAAGATAAAGATACTTAGTTTCCACTCGTACTTTGTTCAACCATCTGTCTTATTGCATGATCACCATGACCCCCCCCCCCCCCCCCCCCCCCCCCCCCCCCTCTTTCGTGGTGGGTCTGATCGATCAGGGAACGGTTTCCGCTGTATCGCGGGTGGGGGTGGCACTACCGTTGGGGGAGAATGTGATGAATCGACGATGGGGATGAGGGTGAGGATGATGTGCGCGGGAGATCGATCAGTGTCGACTAGTACTCTGATTACTGTCGGCTCACGAGTTTTACAGCCGCGGCGGGGTTAAAATCGCGCAGTGGGACTGGGGGAGGAGGTTGGAGTAAGGATGTTTGAGATGGGTGGGTAAGTTGATTGAGTTGAGACATGAGACATGGTTTGGGAATTGGAATTCTGGAATCTAAAATCTCGCCGGATAGTTTAGATGTTAATGCCAATTCCAGTGGACGAGGACTAAGTATTAGGTGGATGGAGATTGTCTACACTCTACAGCAAACCCAAACAGATTTCAAAGAATGTAAGTATTCATCATATTAACAGCTGCGCTACCGAAAATAGCATCGAACCCAAAAAGTTAGATGCCTTTTTTGTGCCCATACCCACTCCAGCCTTCCATCGGTGGTAAATATTTCGTGCAATGCAGATATACAGCACAACCAATTTTCTGGGAGTCGAAATGGGTATAGATCTCCTCAAACCATCAGCAGTTCATGCCGGACGCCTCTAATGCCAGATGAAAGAAAAAGAAACTCCAAGCGCCATGTGAAAGAAATGTGAAAGGGGGGGGGGGGGAGAAGAGAATGCTAAAATGTATCCAGAATATTGGACGCAGACCCAGGACATCAAGCCCGGTTGTTATGTTAGGTGGGGGTAGTCGGACGGTGCGAAGGGAAAGAAATCAATCAGAGATACGGAACTTAAATCTGTCCTTTGATGTCGACGACCCGGTGAGCGTCGGCCTTGGCTCCTTCGAACAGTTGCCCGGCCTTGCCGCTGGTCAGCAGTCTCACAACTCCATCTTTCTCCTGGAGCAGATCTTCCGCTGTATGGTCCAGAATGAAGTGTGCACTCTGCTCGTCGGATTCGAAACCAAGTTCTTCAGTAATAAAACGAATCTTTACGTCAGGCTTGTATCTGTGGGCAGCAGAGTCAGTAAGTGTCATCACTGGAGGCAAAAGAAACTCACGCTTTACAAATGGCCGCCAGTGCGGAAAGTCGCTCACGATCCACAAACATGTCCATGAGGTACGCTCCCATATTAGGGGTATCGAGATAAAGCTGGAAGAACCGGTGGTAGTTTCCAAGGGCAAGAGCGGACCGGACGTCCAAAGCATGCTTCACAGCAGGATCCCGTTTGTCTGCTGCGGTTAGATCGGCCAACGCATCGTTCATGGCCGTCCAGTTGCGGGTGTGGATGAAATAAAGGATACGATAGGCCCTGAACTCCGTTGGATGCCCACCAAGTTGCTGTGCGTACAACGCCCGTAGTTGAGTCTGGCACTGATTATACTCACCGAGGTCTCCTTTTTCTAGGGCAATCCGGGCATGGATCTCATAGACGCTGACCGTAAACTCGTTCCGGATATGCTGCACTGTCAAGTCCTGGCGCAACGACTTGAACTGATCGCAGATGTAGCCGTAGTTGTTGTCCTTCTTCCATTTTTTCTTCAACAGGTCCAACGTCTTCATCAAAACCGGCAAGGGACGGACGGTATCTGGATTCGGGGCGGACGTCAAGCGGAAGTAGTTCTTCTCGAGGTTCTGGCACCTTCCGACAACCGGACCTTGGTCTGCACTGGGGGTCGGCGAATCACCGCGGGACGACGGGGAAGATCCATGGCGGGCGTTGGGGTCCTCGAAACGTTTCCTCCGCATCTCGAGATTAGCTTTAGACTTACTGGTGTTCTTCATGTCAATCTTCTGGCGCTTGTCTGTGGAGGGATAAGTGATTCGATCTTCAAAGGCATTCTGGCTGTTAGTCTGTCTCCACGGCGGACAGCCGTTCGCGTCCCCTTGGTACTCAACCGACTTCCTCTTCTTCGACAGGTCGTCCACCACGGTCAACTTCTTCGGCGAGGCGGTCCCAAAGACACCCCACGACGACACACCGGGGCTGGCCAGAACCCGGTTGCGGTCGTTCTGAACCATGACCTGTGGCAGAGGCAAGGTCTCCCAGTCGATCTGGTCGAGCAGTTTACTCTCCGCGGCCTCGGTGATGATCGTCTTGAGTTTTATCTCCATCTCCCTTCGCTCGACGCCGGGAAGCCGGTTTTCAGGCGCAAAGCTGCGTTGCACATACTTGCGAACCGCTTCTGGAAATTCTACTCGCTTGCGGTCGGCTGCCTCGGTGCTGGTCAATGGCGCTGCGGGTGAGGGGGCGGGCTTCGCGGCCTTGGACGTGAGACTACGGCGTGCTTGAACGGGAATATACGCTGGGGCTGCTGTTTTTCCAAAAGTTAGCACTGAGGTTCACTGTATTGTCGACGGGGAGAGTGTAGGGATGCATACCATGTCCGGAGTGCAGTGAGGTCGTAGCAGTGGCTGACGCGGTGGCACGCCACGGGGGGATACCGGAACTCATCAGGAAAAGTGAACTAGTTGAAGGGCGAACGGGAAATCGAGAGACAAAGAAGAGCAAGAATGATGATGAGGCGGAAAGAATATGAATGACTACGGGTTGTTTGATTCGAGGGAGACGGTCAAAATATCATTCCTACACCGACGGAGCAGGGTGGATCGCCGGAATGTGACAGATGTGACAGAGAGAGAGAAAGAGAGAGAGAGAGAAAAAATAGAGGATGGCCGCCGGCTTTTAAGGGAAACAAAGCAACAGGTCCAATATGTCCAGCGGGGATGGCGTGAAGAGGAGAGGAGAAGCACTTGAATGAAGGTTCCCGAGGTGAAGTTCGCTTACTGGCCTGCCGCCCACTTCACCCTTCACCTCACTCCGTGGCGGAGATTTCCTTCCCCTTTGCTGGCATGGCTGGCAAGTGACGGACTGGCCTGACCGCCTGCTGCATCCGGGCGGGCGGGATTAGCTCAGCACCGTCGGCCGGGCCCGATAACGAGCCATCCGAGCCATACAAGAAGCACCGCCAAGGCATCTATCGATCGATCGCACTCCATAGACTCTGTGCCCCTCTTCCCTCTTCCCACTCCGACGGCGAAGAGGTGTTGCTGGCTGTGCTAGATGTTTTTCAAGCCTCTGGATCTCACGACTGCGCTCCGCCCCTCACTGCTACCCGATGAGACCTTGCTCTTTGTCCAGGATGCCGTGGGGTTGTACGAAGGGTGAGTCGCCTGTTGTTCCTCCACCGGCGCCGTTCGGTCCATTCGTCAATCCAGTCTCACCTGGACGTCGCATCGCCCCCCCTGCGCTCGTGCTGACTGGCAATGTCTCTGCAAATGCAGGAAATACAAGATCCCCAACTATCAGAATGGCCATGCCTATCTGACCTCGCATCGAGTCTGCTATGTGGCGGTCGATGAGCCGCGGAGATACTCGGTCGGTATCGACCTGAAGGACATCGATAGGGCGGACTACCAAGTACGTGAGTTGTTCTACTATGCCCATGGGCTCGATGTCTTATCCGTTTTAGGCAGGCTTCTTGAAGTCGTCTCCGAAGATCACCTTGTATCCAAAGCCGCTCAAGAACACCCTCGACCGGTCGAAAAGCGCTGGCGCAAGTCCATCTCGATCGCAGTCCCCTCTCACCCCAACATCAGTGCCCCAGTTCAACCCGGCGCCTCCCACGCCCATCAATGCGACCTGGATCTGCTCCATTTGCACGTTCTCCAATCCTGTGCCCTCCAATTTTGACCCGTCCACCGCTACTGCGTCCACTCCGATACCGCCTTGTCTAGCATGTGGCATCAAGCCCCCTTTTGCAACGATTCTCAAGGCCGCGATTACCGCTGCGACCAGTCGCGACACTCCCCTGGCGAGCCCAGCGGCGTCGCAACCCGGAAATGAGCATTTATCTCCAAGTAACGGTGCAAAGGGCGCGTCGCTTTCACCAAATGGCTCCCAGGTTTCATGTCCTCGCTGTACTTTTGTGAACCACCCTTCTCTCATAGAGTGTGAGATCTGCGGTGCTTCCCTAGTCTCTGCCAGTGTTCTGAAGCCCACTAATGGCGATCAATCCCGTGCGGAATCTCCAGCTCCTGTCTTTGACCAAGGCAGCATAAAGAGCACCCAGGTTAAGGACAGTATGAAACTGTCTTTCCGTAGTGGCGGCGAGAAGATATTCCATGAAAGACTAAAGGGTGCCTTGATCCAGAGAAAATGGCTGCTCTACAATGCTCCACCTGTGCCGCAGCAACCATCACAATCAAGCCCCAACTTCCCGGGCTTAAATGCGTCTGTACAGGCGACCGCCCCCATAGCACCGCAATCCCGCTCCCCCGGAGTGGGCATTGCAGGCCTTGAGCGACGAGGCCTTCAAGCTCGCAAAAACAATGAGCTCGTCATTGGCAACGCATTCGAGGATCTTGAAGCGCTCATGGCATCTGCCAAGCAGGTCGTTGCGCTCGCTGAAACCCTGGCGCAAGAGTCGGGGATGGCCGGCGATGGAAGTTCTGCAGAAACCAGCACCGTTCTTTCGGAGTCGGCGGCAGCGTTGGGCATGGTGACAACGAAAGACATGCTAGGATCCGGGGCTGAAAGCCTCTACCTCTCAGAGCTGTCTCGAAACCTGGCCGAGTACCTCACTGATGATCGGAAGGGCATCTTGTACAAAGAAGGCGGCATCATCAGTCTCATCGATCTGTGGGCAATCTTCAACCGGTCCCGGAACGGAGTCGAACTCGTCAGTCCGTCAGACTTCCAGAAGGCTGCAGAGCTGTGGGAGAAGCTGAAGTTGCCGGTTCGTCTACGCCGCTTCAAGAGCGGGCTGCTTGTTGTCCAGCGGTATGACTGGAGTGATGAAAAGACCCTGCAGCAGTTGCTAGAGTGGATGACGGAGCTGCGGCAAGTGCCACCAAACGAGCCGGTGGCCTGGGACTGGCGTCTGCTTGGACGCGGTGTGACCGCGCAAGAGGCAGCACAGCGATTCAAATGGAGTGTAGGCGTGGCCGCGGAGGAATTGGAAATGGCGGAGGACAAGGGGATCCTCTGCCGAGAGCAAGGCATTGAGGGATTGCGGTTTTGGTTCAATTACATCACATCCAATCCCGACCCGCCAGATGTTGATAGTCTGGATATCTCACGGATTGGCATAGAAGACAGTCTTATATAGAGTCACCGCACGTGTCGCACATGACCATGCCTCTTCCCCAGAGTGTGTGTACCGTGTAATAATCCGGGGCACTCCGTGGCCATGATGTAGAGGGTGGATGACTGAGGCCCCACCCGAGCGATGACGACCCCGCATCCGCCATGATTGGCTTATCGGAGCTGTCTGCCGGCGGCTTATCAGCTGCCTGCCCAGCGCTGCTCTTCCCCCTCCGTCCCTCGCTGCATCGGTCCTGACCCTGTCTATCCTTGCTCCAAGTATTCCTATTCCATGACCTAGCCAAGTAGTCGTCTACTTCCTACCTTACTACCACCCCGTTTGAGCTGCTGGCCCTGTCGCAACCACTCCTACCGTTGTCCCGACTCGGTGATGTAACCGAAGGCAGCTCTCGTGGCCGCCCGAACCCGGTCCAACGCTCGAGCTACTATCTTTCCCTTTACTATTTGACCGCATCCCAGACTTCTGTCAGTGAGACTTTCATTGGGAGCTTGACCATGGTCTATCCCGTTGCAGTATCACACATCAGGGCAGTCAGGTGGTCCACAACTTTGACCGGGGACCGTCCTCAAGCCATCCTCTTCTCCTCCTCTCGACTCCTAAAACCTTCCTCCCAATGCCGTCTCCTGTGGAAATACTCGCGTGGAAGACACAACTATGACGATCTCCTGAATCGGATAGATAATCACAACCGCGTTTTCGTTTCGAAGCCGCACGACAGACCAAGTCGACCTCCGCGCAAGGCACATACGGCGTACGAAAGCCGGAACCCCTGGGAGAATAAAGGATATGGCATAAACAATCACAAGTCCAAACGCTGTGGGCCTCAAAGTGAGAAGTTTCATGGTAAAAACTTCTGGGGCGCAAGGACGCGGGCGCAACAGAGAGTAGAACAGCTCAAGAAGGAAATCGAGAAGGACCCTTACGCAGCAGTATTTGGTCGGAGGTTAGATCCGTTTGGCTCCATCACAAAATTTGACAACACTTTCACCTCTCTCTGTCGTTCTTTTATGGGGCTTGACAAATCTGCAAATGCCACCGATACCACAGCGCGCACAAAGACAGCCCCGGCCGCCTCCAGCTTTTCAACCCCTGTCAACAAGGCAGACTCAGATGTCGTCAGCGATAAAACACTTTTCACTGGGGCGTCTCCGGATCCAAGTAGGAAAGGCTACAAGTTCGACCCTATCAGCGGCCGGATGATACCAAAGGACTCTGGACAGTCTAATGTGACTAGGAGCAGTACAAACAAAACCAGCCCTACTACTCCAGTGAAGGCTCAGAAACCACAGCCCGAAAATGCCGGTTATATGTCACCCATCGATCGTCCGGTAAAATCAGGCCTAGGGGCGGTCACCGCAAACCACAGGACGGAAAATAGTACGAAAAGTGGTACTGCTGCGAAGACAGTTGCGGATGAAGATATCCAAACGCAGGAGAAGCAACAATTCGAATCTGCTGTTCCAATTCAGGACGAAACTTTGATACAGTCGACGACTTCCCAGAAAGGCTCCAAAGAGGTTTTCGAAGAGGCTGATGGTCCCTCAGAAGCAATCATAGTAGGGTCATTCAGAGTTCAAGATGGAGCGAGGCCGGAAGACACCCCCAACAATGGGATGAATGCTATCCACAAGAAGTTCGATCTGCCGGAAGAGATCCGGACTTCCGGGCCCCATTCCAATCTCACGATGATGAGCGAGCATAGGGATCAAGGAGATGCTGGCCGCCCGACTCCTCGACCTTATTTTGACTCGGCACAGCAGCCAGCCATGGAGAGAATGGAAAAGGAGGAGGACTTGGACCTCCTGCGTGCCAGTGACATCCGTAATCCTTACCATTTAAAGAGTTCCAAACGAGGTTCTGAGATGACGAAGCAAACCCGCCAAGATCTGGATGCCACGTTCGATTCGTATGTCGACCCTGTCGGCAATATTGATGCTAAGAGTGTCCGGGGCAGGTTTCAACGGCATGAGGTTGCAGAGACGAGTGACGAACCCACGAGGCCGGTGATTCCGGATGTGCAAGCGCAGCCAGATCCGCATGGCTTGAAAAGCACGGAGAGTCCCAAAATACAAGATCAGAATGAAAACCAAGGGGCTACCCAATCCTTCGGCCATGCAGCTGAGACAGAACAACCTCTCGCTAGCAAGTCATCCACTGGAATATATCGAGTCCTTGCATATGACCCTACTACGCTCCAGATAAGCGAAGCCGAAACAAGCACATCCTTCCATGCTTCGAATGAGTCTTGTGATCCGACAGAGGTTCTCAGTCGGTTGAACACACCTGCCAAGTTCTTGCCCCATTTTGCAAAAATGCGCACCGATGGCTATGAGATCGTGTCTGGTGGTGGAGATATCCTTGTTTTTAGGAAATCGCATGTGTCCCTGGAGGACGACGTGGGTCTCTCTTCTCATGCGGTGAAAGGCATTCTGGGAGACCAGACGGAAGCCGAGAGAGAAACTTCATCTCCCAGCAAGCTGCCCCAGGTGCAAGGCCGTGTCAATGCCGAGGACTTCCCCCACCCACCACCCAACCACGAGGCGATCTTAACCGATGCCGACGCATCGACAACCAAGCGCTCTTCAAAGCGAAGGTCCAGAATTGGCAACACCCTACGTAAGATGCTCTTTGGCGGTGCAGTCACGGCTGGAACATGTTATGCGATTGGCGTAGTGACCGAGTACTTCCGTACAGGCGGACAGGACGGACGAGGGATCGATGGGTTCACGGAATTCGAGTCCGATAGACGTCACCGGGACTGAAGCTATCGTGTCTCTGCGCAGGCGTGTATGACTACCGAATCCAACCAGAAAGCAACTATGAAACTTTGGATTTCATGTACGGACTATCTCATCTCTCATTAGATAGGGTCGCAATTTTCACTATGCCTTAAGTACACATAGCCCCCATGTCCTTCCCCGAAGTCCAGTAAACGCTGTCAAACCTATTAATTCCGTGCTAAAGCAACGGCACGACAAACCACCCGAAGAAGCCTTTCAACGCCCATCCACCAAGACCTACATACCATCTCAGTATCAAGAGCCAGGCATCATCAACCCATCACCATCAAGAACTACCTTCACCACCACCCTCCTCATAATCTTCATCACTCTCATCATCAGAACTCTCCTCGTCATCATCCTCAGGCCCCATCTTCCCATCCTTCCAGACCCAGTTATACCAAGGACTAGGACGGCCACGATCCTTCAGGCTCCGAATCTGACCAGCCTCAGACTTCTTCATCGACTCAGTCTCCCTAGCCCTCCTCTCATCCTCCTCGCGCTTCAACCTCTCCTCCTCCTCCAAGCGCCTCTCCTTCTTCAAAATCTCCTGAATCTCCCTCGCAATCGCCCGATCCACCACCTCCTCATCAACACCCTCATCCCCCTCATACCCACCAGGAAACCGCTCAAACACGCGCTGCAACAGCCCACATCTCGCATCCCCACTCATCAAATACAACGCCAGTCCCGAAATCAGCCGCACCACAGTCCGAAACTCATCTCTGTTCCACAGATCATACTCGTTGCTCGCCATCACATGGAACACATGCGAATCAGTCTCTTCTTCGTACCGCGTCATCTGCACCCACTGCAGCTGGTCGAGGAACTGCCCCAGGTGGCGATTCGAGATCTCCCGCTCGTCGTACAGGATCTCTAGCTCGATGTCTTGTTCCTCGTGCAGCGTGCCGGCGTTGTAATGCCCGCTCCAGAGGCGCGAGAGCTTCGAGCCTGGGAAGATCCCCCGCAGGATGTGCAGCTTGCTGCCGTGCAGGCCGATCATGTAGACTTCTTGGTCCGGGATCTGGTCGCCTGGGGTGTGCCGCCGGAGGGTGTGGATTAGGAGTTGGCCGAGAAGGAGCTTGAAGTTTTCCGACAGGACCGAGGTGGGACTCTCTGGGATGGTTTCGGTCTGGGGGGGTTAGTTTGGGGGGTTAGTTTGGGGGGTTTCACTTGGGGGGATGGGAGGGGGATTAGGGGAAGTGGGGATGAGAGGAGGGATGGGGGGGAGGGATATGCGTACCGCATACACGGGGACGACGCAACGGGCCAGGTGGATATTAGGATTGTGGTCGATAGAGATCCATCCGGCGGTACATGGTCCGTCCTGGTGCTTTTGACGATAGCCAGTCCAGTACTCCATGGGACAACCGAGGATACGCGGGCTGGGTTGATGTGGTTAGCACATTGGATTCATGGAGTAGGTTGCAGATGGGGTTTGCTTATGGCTGGTAAAGTAGGGTGAGCGAGAGGGGACATACCGTAAAAAGAACCACTGGCCCGGTTTCTCGGACTCCTGTCTGATATCCAGCAACTTGAAGATCTCGTCTAAAAGGGCATAAACGACCCACGACTGCATCTTGGCGGAACCCTCGAAGCTCTTCTTACGAGGAATTCTCACCACGCGTGCGCCATTCTCTTCATACAGATTGCCCTCGAACCGAGGCACCTTTCTGAGCGCTTGGAAGACGCCGCGGAACCGGATATCAACCGAGGACCATCGCTTGACTTTCACGCGTCTGCCGTTTTCGACATGGCGGAAGATCCAGATGGGACGTCTGACGACAGCTGGGTTTTTTATGACGCGGTTAGTCTGTCTGTCTGTCTGTATGTGTATATCTTGGGGGGGGGGGTAGGACGTACAGGTACGGTTTGCTTTCATGAGCCACTGGCTAGGAACGATATCATCCTCGCAGCAGTTCATGTGCAGGACGACTTTCAGTCCGTGGACCTCCGCCTCAAGAATCGGTCCCAGATCGTCCGACGACGCCACGGAGGGTGCCACGGACGATTCGGTCTCCGACTCGAGCACCGCGGTTGGAGTCTCAGGCACCTCCTCGCCCATGCTGGTGGAAGCAGAGGGCTCGTCTTCTTCCAAGCTGGCGGGGGGGTTGATATTGGCACCCATCTTTCAAGACACGATGCTGTGTCGTGTTGTGGGTAGTGAGTGGGTTGAGAGAAACACGCAGGAAGCGGAGATTTTCGTGGGCCAAAATAAATGAAAACCCTGTAGCCTGACATCGCCGCGGCGATGGTGTTCGTGTTGCGCTTTGTTTTGGATAGTGAATTGGCGAGAGGACAGGTGTGCGGCGTGCCATTTTTGTTAGACAGTGATTTGCTTAGAGAAAAGGAGGTAGAGCGCTGAATGGGTGGGGATTTCTGGGTTGGCTGCTGGATCTGTTGTGCATGGTTTTGCTGGTAGGGCTTTTATATGAGGTTATACACAACACATGGTGGTAGTGGTTGGGTGGACGGCATGTGGTCACTGGAGGAGAGTGGAAAGGTGCCTGCCATCTCTGCACTGAAATTAGTATTTCTTATAGTGTGAGTGGTTGCAGGGGGGTTGTTTGTTATATTTGAGGATAGAAGGAGCATGCTGTCTGATGATTTCATTCAGTTAGTTTTTTGATGTTGTTGTTCGTGATGCTGCTGCTGAGGAGTTGGTATGGCGATGCGGAGAGATATATTCCTTGGCTTTCCCACAGCCTCCGTCTCTCGGCCCCAGCTCCAACTAACCCAACGCCGGAACCCACACCTCAGGGTAAGACACCACTGACATACATAGTAGTGGCCCAGGGGGGTTGGCGGTTAGGCTTTTATAACTGGTACTATAGTGTCAGAGAAAGCAGTAAACTATTATTTATAGTTTTTAACTGATCTGAAAGAGTATTTAATACTATTACTATATAATTTTATTATAATTATAGTAGTTATTAGGGGTTGGAAACCCTTATATATAGAGCTTGGTTACCCTGTGCTTAACGGATGAATAAGATAGATGTTCTCTCCTATATAAGGCGTGGCGGCTAGTTAACTGTGATAGGATCTACTTGTCAGGGTAGAAAGCCT
>KZ825824.1:20434-32249 GCA_003184645.1 Aspergillus ellipticus CBS 707.79 | reverse complement strand
AAAAAAAAAAAAAAAAAAAAAAAAAAAAAAAAAAAAAAAAAAAAAAAAAAAAAAAAAAAAAAAAAAAAAAAAAAAAAAAAAAAAAAAAAAAAAAAGTAGAAAAATATAAATAAAAAAAATTTTAATAAAATTTTTTATAATATAATAAAAAAATAAAAAAAATATTAAAATAAATATAAATAATATATTAAAAAGTATATAATTTTTAATATATTAATTAATATTATTATTAATAAATAATAATAAGAGTAAAAAGGAATTAAAATTAAAATAAAATAAACATAAATTATAAATAAAGATTAATATTATTTAGTAATAAAATATATTAATATTATATATTAAAAATTTTAAAATAATTTCTAAATAGTTATAATATAAGTTTTTAATAATTATAATAATTATATTACTATATAATTACTATAAATTATATATAATAGTTATAATTAGTAAGTAATTGTATAAAATATCTACAACCATCCATTACTGCTGTGCAACCTCACCACAACGGGTGTTACTAACCCCCTCGGGCCACTATGTATCTCCACTGCGATCAGCCATGGTCTCGGTGTCTCTTTCTTTGATGGCTCATATCATTGCACGATATAGTAGCGGTTGATACATAACTTAGTTAACATAGTTAACTAGTTAGTTAATTCCTAACTGACTGTTTAGTCACTCCGGGTGGGGCGTGATTGATAGCGGGCATTCCCCCGCTTATCAGCCGCGCCAACACAACCTCAACCTCCGCCCTTCCCCGGCCTATATATTATCTCGCCACATTCCTCCCCCGGCTGATACGTAAATATACTCTGTACAGAAAGCAGAAAATAGCACCCATCATATAAACATGTGGAAGCCATCGAGAGTTCCCATTCACACCCAGAAGGCCCCCCTTCCGCCGCCTTTCCTCTCCCAGGGCATCGTCGTCGGCGACATGGTCTACTGCTCTGGCCAGGTGGGCGTCGATCCCACCACAAACAAGATGGTAGAGGGCTCAATCCAAGAAAGAACGGTACTATATTTATTCATCTCGAATTGAAGAATCTACAAATATCTAACCCGGCGGAATCCAGAAACAAATCCTCAAAAACCTAAGTGCCGTGCTCGAAGCGGGCGGCTCGAGTCTTCAGGATGCGGTGAAAGTGAACATATTCCTGGCCGACATGAACGACTTCAAGGCCGTCAATGAAGTCTACAGCGCATCGTTTGTGGATCCCAAGCCGGTGAGTCGTCCTTCCCCTCTCGTCTCCGAGGTGCTCGTCATATGCTGATGGACGCAGGCCCGTACGTGCGTTGCCGTCAAGACATTGCCCCTTGGAACCGACGTGGAGATTGAATGCTCCGGTGTGGTGAGAGTCCCGAATCGGGGCTCTCGCCTCTGAGTAATGCCAATGCCAATGCCAATGCCTCTGCCTCATGCAGCCCGGGGTTCGTGAGCACCTAATTTGAGAATGCACGGTGTCTGTACCGTGATGTGCTTATATGCATATGCTTTGCATTTTGGCTGAATGTACATATAGAACTCATAATCCGTCCCGCAGACTCCATAGGCGAATTTGATATCCAGGGCCAGGGTAAACACCGGAGTGGCCAGAGGGCTCTTTATGCATGCACACGACGGGCAACCGAGCTTATGTTGGACGAGAGACCGATCGTGGGACCCAGCCCCAGTCCCGATGAAAGGATCGAACTGGTGGTGAGCCTGCCCTAGTTCGAACTTCTGGGTCCCCCATTGTAAGCGATCAATCCCATTCTGTTTCAGATCGGCTGGGTCGGCCAAGGCACAGGTTTAGCCACAGTAGGGCCGGGAGCTGAAAGACAGGACGGACCGCTATTAATAGGACTGGGGACCGGGTACTGGGGAGGGTTCGGCCATCGCAGGAGGGTTCTTTGGAAAAGGTGGGAGCAATGAAGCCGCCGTTCCTGCAGAGTTCGTCGCGAGTCGCGACTACTGACTAGCGGACTGGCTGTTGGAACTTGGGAGGAACCTCAGTAGGACTCCGTAGTATTCCGCTGTAGCCATCGTGGGACGGACGGACGGTCGGTCGGTCTCGCACTCTGCGCCCAGTCCCGATCGGGATAATGCACGCGCCAAGAGCCGGCCGTCAGCCAATGGAACCGGGTGTTGGGGTGGGGCCCGAGTCAGGAACAGGCCTAGCGTAATTTCCCCGTCCTTGGGTCGCTGGCGAGATATGCCCACGGTTCGATTCAGGGTCAAATCTCCCCCCGGCGGCCGATCATGGCATCCAACGGGCCTGCAGCGCAAGCGAGGTGGTTTCGGTATCGTCGCCTATGTAAGTTAGATATCTTGAAACCCTAAACGATAATCTGCAGAACAGCACAGATCTCGCGGACCACATCGGTCTGTCCAGTATCCACGACGCACCCAGCGTAAGCTTACGTCAAACCACTAGGCCAGGAGAGACCCTGAGCTTGGATTCAGCCTGCCGGATTAAAATAGCAACGAGAACAATGGTGCCACTGACGGCGTTCCGCCCTCAGCTATACGGAGTACGAACAGCACTAAGATGGTTACTAGTCAGTAGTAGTAGGGTGTGGTATCGCCTGTCCACCACCCAGACGCACGACGGTCCGAGTTCCCATTATTGAACATTTCATTTGGACCTTATCAGAGCTTGGACGGGCGGATCGGCACCTGGATGATTGATATGCGCACCTGGGCGACACCCTCGTGTACAATAATGTAAGTACAGCTGTCGAGCTGCCCCCATTTATGACATCTCATCCAACCTTCGAATAAGCAATGACCAGGGGCCCCCCTCCGGCGGAATCCTCTCTGACTGTGCTGGCGTAGACCGCCAGCCAATCCCCAATCCCCGATCTCTGGAATGCTGTACCACGTTGTTCCTGGCCGCGCTGCGGTTCTGAGACCAAAGGGGTGGAAATGACGAGTGTTTCAGCCCTGATGAGTGAGTGCCCCGGCAGGGGCGGTGAGGTGCAGTGCGGTGGGCGATGTCTCTGGCATCTCTGACATACCAGTCATGTCAGGGCAAAGTATTGACGGTGGGCGGGCTGTCAAATAGTAGGGCCGAAAAAGAAAGGAAAAGGACGCCCTCGCAGCCCGTGACTGCTGGCGTCACGGAGCATGCACGTGGTGTAAGACATGAAATGCTGATTTTCCGGAGTGTCAAGACTCAAGCCCCATCCTCTCTCGGCTGCAGGCTAACAAATTAGCCAAGGGCTAACGGAATGGAACGAGTTCTCGAAATGGCCACGGTCGATAGCGTCCGCCGCTAGCCTGCCGTATGGACTGTGGATGGATGGAAAATCATGTTCCCTCGTCAGTGAATAATGCATGCTGCAGGAGCAAAGACCCGTGGCCGTCGAGGATGCCACTGACGGGACGGTTTGCCAGGCCTCATGCCTGTGCTGGACGCTGGACTCCGCGCCGGCAGAGAGGGGTGCGTACGCAGGCAGCCCATTCTAACTAACGGACCTAAATCCTTCTCGATTTAAGCAGTGATGGTGAGACAGCCAGGGTGGAGGTTCATTGTGATTGAGTCAATCAGGAGGGAGATCAATCTTACCACCTTACTGTACGCGGTATCCGGATTACGGACAGAGCCACCAGGGGCGGGCTGGGAATTGTCGCGGTTGGCAGGCGCGAATTCCATGAATGCCATGAATGCCATGGATTTCATGGATTTCATGCTTATCACATTCCTCTGATCAATGAGGCAGATGAACCACTCGGCCCTGGACACGAACCCTCAGGCCCTGGCCTGAGTCAGACTGTCAAAGTCGGACCCCAATCAAGCCATGCGGCTTTGTGTCGAGGATCCATCCCATCCATCGACGCATCCATGAACCCAAGCCATGGATGCATCCCCGGGGACGTCTGGCTGCCAGCCATGGATGAGGCGGCCGCCCGGTGCGTATCACCACGCACCGGGGCTATCCCCACCGCCATCCAGGAACCACCCGCACTAAGCCGACGCCGTCAGTCTAGGCCTTGTGGTGGTCCGAACCTTGACGGAAGCCTGCCCTTTGCAGAAGAGGCTGGCGTGCGAGGCGGGAATTACGATGGGCGCCGTACCACCGTGATCGGCACTTGCTCCTGGGCCCTCCGGCCTCTTGCGCCTCTCGTCCGCCACGCTGTACAGTATGTACTGTGTAGTGTATTCCGTAGTGTGTAGTGTCGTACAGTGTCGTACAGTCGACTGTGTCCGACCGACACCCGCAGCCAGCCCAGTCTGCTCCGGGCCTGAAAATTGAGGATAGCTTCAACGTTCAGCATCAACCCCGGGCCTGCGATCCTTCACGCAAGAAGAGAGTTTGGTCCCTGAGTTAATCCCACTTCCGCTCCAGGCCACTGGGACTGATGCGACTGTCTTATCCCCGAGGCCCTGGGTATTTTCTCAACCGCTTCACCAATGACACGCCTTGGTTCCTGAGGTAACACAACGTGGGCTCCTGACCCCCGAATGTTACTGCCTATGCTGCATAGGTACTTAAGTATACTGTGTAGTGTAGTGTACAAGATCAATTCCAGGGCACCTTGGTAGTCGATGCATCCTACACATGTAAGTAAGCACAGTACTTTCTGGCACCGTGCTCTTATGCGCCGGTCCACAGAGCCGACCACAGAGTCGATGCCTGATAGACACCTTGTATCCCAATTTCCAATTCCCAATAGCTCCTCGAACGACGAGACCCTAGTCTGTCTATCGTAATACGCAATGTGACCTTGTCTGCCTGTCTAGACCCTCGACGGGGATCTCGGGTGCTGCATATCATGCGATTGGTACCTTATTTCTTGGGCCAGGTGTGCAGTCGACTAGTCGTACTTTACTACGTAGCTACTTCCATAGTTCTGGAGTCTGTAGTAGATAGTGGGGAGCCTGGGACTATTTACCTCCAGAGCGCCGTTGACTATTGTGCCGCAGGTACCGGCCAAATTAGGCTCTCAACTCCGTAACTATTGATGGCCGGCCTGGCATGTTAGTTAGTGCTTGCTTGATGGCGCATCTGCCGGGGGTTCCAGCACCCTCTCCCCCATTGGGTTTGTCCTCCGGTAGTCACACCCCGGTAGTGACAGACAGACAGACAGACAGACAGACACCGGGCTGGACCTGGCATGCATGGTCGAGAACATCTGCGATGCGCAAGACTCCAGGGCGGGAGCGGGAGCGGTCGTCATTTCACGGCCAGCTGGGCTAATGAGCATCCGCGGCCGCCGTACGGACGCATACCGTACCACGGGGGTCCACCGGGGCCGGTGCGTGACCATAGAAGCGGCCGTTGGTGGGGGGCCTGGCGGTGTTGCCACGCACTCCCTGCCGTCCCTCACAGTGCCTCTCTGCCTCTCAGATTGCCCCCCCTTTTCCGTACCAGAAACCGACCCAACCTCAAAACCGGTACCGCCAAGGGCAACCAAAGCCAGCCCGAAATCCATGACACGGACGGACCATGGGCTAAGCCAAACTAAACCTCCGGGCTAATCTCCCCTTCTTCCTCCACTCTCCTTTCAATTCATCTAGTGTCGTGGTTATTATTATTCTTCCTTCTTACTGCTGCTACTCTGCTTTCGGTCCTTCCTTAGTATCATTCGTATTCTTATTATTATTATTATTCTTCTTCTTCTTGTCGTCTTTTTTCATTCTTTCGCTTCTTTCCCTCCTCCTTTCTCCTCCCCCCCTCTCTCTTCTTCACCGGTGCCTTCGTTGACGTAGCCCATCTTCGAACGTTATCTGCGTCAACGAGCCGTTGGGAACTTCCAATTTATCGGCCGTTCCCTCCTTGCATCCCATCCCATCCACCCCCCCACGGTCGCGCCTCCAGGTACTACTTCCAACCGCCGTGGATCTTAAACTACCACCCCCCCTCCCTCTCCACGGCCTTTTTCTTACTTGACCCTCCTGTTTTAGATCCCGCCGCCGCCGCTCGCTCCTTACTGCATCTACGCTCGTTATCGCTTTGTCTGTTGGAGGTTTCTCGTGAGGGGTTTCTGTTGGTTTCTCGTCGACCACGCCCCCTGCCGCTCTTTGACCCGCTTTGTTATACCGAACTCCCACCGCTGGTGTGCGCGAATCGATCGACCGGCTGTCAGCGCGCTGCTAGGGCTTGTTGCCATCGAGACGTTCAATCGGGAAATTTTGTGCTCCGGTTTCTCTTACTCCTGCAGGGTTCCTGGTGGTTGGTTCCGTTACTATCCTCGGAAGCTTGGTAGAAAGTTGCGACTGCGTCCCAGCCCTCTACCGATTTTGGATATCGATATCATTCCTACGCTCGCTCGGTTTGACCTTGTTTCGCATCAAGTGCTCTGAAAGTGGAAAGACAGGTGGACATAGGAAGGTCGGCAAGAGACATCCATTCAGCCCGGTGATAGCCTACCGAATCCCACCAGCCACCGACTCCATGCATCAGCGATATCGACGATTGGCTCCGATTTCCAACGTTTGAACGCCTTTGCGCCTTGGGATATTTGGTTTTGGAGGTTCCTAACTGAGCCTTCGCTCTGTCCATTCCTTTCACCACCGCCGCGGTCTTCTGGACCGTCTCATCGCTCTTTATCGCTTGTTTTAGTTCTACGTTCTTTCGATTTTCAATATGATTGCGCCCACTACCTCTCTGTTGGCCGCGTTCTTGTCACTGGGTGGCCTTGAGCTGGTCGCGGCCCAGGATTCAACACAGGATTTGAGAGCCCGACATTATTTTGCGGAGAGAGATGCCAGCGGTAGCGTGTCTGTTACGCCAGATGTTTCGTCCCAGGCCATTACGCCCGTGGAGTTGACCACCCGGTCGGAAACAAGTGCACATGACTCTCCTCTGACCACAGAGAAGGAGCACACTCCGATTTTTGACTCATCGCCTGTCATTGTTGTCCCCGTTACTCTCTCCGTGGACGCCTATGGCGTCACACATACTATCGTGGGCACAGCTCCGGATGTTGCCGGTGCTTCGACCTCCACCAGCTCGACACTGGAGGTGGCATCGAGCATCCCGGTTTCGGCAGCTGCCACTACCACAACGAGCTCGACTACCTCCGCGAAAGACTCAACCACGACGGAGTCTGAGAAGAAGACTTCTACCGAGTCATCAGCTAAGGTTGATACTACGTCGTCCGCCGTTGCTACGACGACTAGCCATTCGTTTGGCGATAGCATCGGAAGCTTTGTTTCGAGCCTCTTGGGCTCTACAAGCACTACCGCATCCACTACCACGAGCAGCCCCACCACCAGCGCGACGGAATCCGAGTCCAGCGCTGTTGCGTCAACTCCCGTCTCAAGCTCGGCTGCTGTGTTCTTGGACGCCAGTGCAACCCAGAGCTCTACAAGCGAGAGCTCTGTATCCCCCAGCTCCACGTCTCAGGAGTCCACATACAGCTCTTCGATCCCGAGCTCCTCGACTTTGATTTCGAAGACGGAGACTTCTACTCATGCTTCCAACACGGAGACTTCCACGCCTGCCTCCAACACGGAGACTTCGACCCACACTTCGAAGACGGAGCCTTCAACCCACGCCTCGAACACCGAGACCTCGACTCTTATTTCGAAGGAGACCTCGACCCATGCTTCCAGCACGGAGACCCCAACTCCTGTTGTTTTGAAGACCGAGACTTCGACTCATGCTTCGAACACGGAAACCTCCACCCACACGGAGACTTCCACCCATGCTTCTCAGACCGAGAGCTCGACCCACGCTTCGAACACAGGGACCTCGACTCTTATCTCGAAAGAGACTTCGACCCACGCTTCTCAGAAGGAGAGCTCCACCCATACTTCCAACTCGGAGACTTCGACTCTGATCTCGAAGGAGACCTCGACCCACGCCTCGAACACGGAGACCTCAACTCATACTTCGAAGACAGAGTCTTCTGCCCCGATTCCCCTGACTCAGACTTCCTCAAGCCAGGCCACTTCCAGTCGGGCTTCTGAGACCAGTGGAGCGGCGTCGAGCCTCATCGCATCTTCGTCTCAAGACGTGACCGCGACTTCCTCGCCATCTGCCTCTGCATCTGGAGGACTCCTTGGGTTCTTGACCAACTCGCAGACTACTTCCACCGGAGCTTCCGAGACCAGTGGTGCGGCATCAAGCCTCATCGCATCTTCGTCTCAAGACGTGACCGCGACTTCAACCCCAGCTGCGTCTGGAGGGATCCTTGGATTCTTTACCAACTCACAGACCACTGGTACTTCCACCACTGGTACTTCCAGTGCTTCCGAGACCAGTGGAGCGGCATCGAGCCTCATTCCCTCTTCCTCTCAAGATGTGTTTGCGACTTCAACCCCAGCCGCATCCGGAGGGTCCATCGGGTCTCTTACCTCCCAAACTACCGGGGCGGTGTCGAGCCTCCTCGCCGCCTCTTCGTCTCAAGATGTGACCGCGACTTCGGCACCGGCCACTTCAGCACCGGCCTCGTCTGGAGGGATCCTTGGGTTCCTTTCGGATCTCTTGCCGCATAGCTCCAGCACAAGTGACCTGCTCTCGGGTTCGGTCACTTCTACCGGAGCCATTGCAGCCGCCAGCCAAAGTGCCAGCACTTCTGCTGATGCGAATTCCTTCACTATGAGCCTGCCCACCATTCCGGTCAGCGTTCCTCTGGTAACGCCTGCCTCCTCGGTGTCGCCCGAAGGCTCCTCTTCAGCCTCTGCTGATAGCTCCTCGGCATTCATTGATATCCCTGGCCTTGTCAGCACGGCCTCGGGCATCATCTCAGAGCTTTCTAGCATCGCTACCAGCATCGGCTTGGGCCCTGCCGCCACCTCTACCGCTCTCATCCCCGGCGCGGCCAGCGAGACTTCCGCCGCTGGAGCTGTGACCCCGATTGTTAGTGCTAGCATTGCCCTTCCGACGAGTGGTGCGATCTTGCCCATCTCGTCCGACGTGTCAGCCATCGTGTCTGGCTCCGTTCCCGTGATCGCGTCCGAGACTGCTTCTGCGACGTCCGGCTCTATCATTCCAGTGGTTGTGCCCGAGTCTGCTTCTACCAGCGGTTTTGGCTCTACTATTCCGGTTGTTGTGCCTGAGTCTGCTTCCACCGCCGGGTTTGGTTCTACTATCCCAGTGGTCGTGCCGGAGTCTGCGTCGGCGACTGCTACCGGCTCCGCTGCCGTGATCGCAACCGAGTCTGCTTCCGCGACATCTGGCTCTATTATTCCAGTGGTCGTACCCGATTCTGCTTCTGCGACTGCGTCTGGCTCTACTATCCCAGTCGTCGTGCCCGAGTCTGCTTCTGCGACCGCGTCTGGCTCTGTTCCCGCAATCGTGTCTGGGCCTGCTTCGGCCACCTTGTCTGTCTCGGCCTCGACGGGTCTCTTTGGGTCTACTGCAACTGGATCGGCGGCAGCATCGGGCTCGTCTGTGCCTATCCCTGGATTCGCTACAGGACCTTCTTCAGGATCTACCTCTCAGTTCACTTCCATTCCGGGCCCTGCCACCTCAGTCCCCTTGATCACTTCCACCCAGGAAGCTTCCAGTGTGCCTTCCGTGGTCCCGGTAGTTGCCCCATCCACTAGCAGCAAGGAAACGCCGACCACCGAGGTGCTGCCGACGACGACCGCCAAGGCCGCTGAAACCACTGTGGCCCCAGCCCCGACCACGACCACCTCGGATGATGACTACCTGCCGTCCAGCATCCTGGTGATCGAGACCTCGACGTCCAAGGTCGAGTACACGGGTACTGCCACTCACACGTCATCTACCAGCACTGCTACTCCTCAGCTTCCTGGGTCGATCTCCCCCGCTGGTGGCCTTCCCGACAAGCCCAAGAACGACACCCTGATCCAGATCGGGTTCAACGGCAAACTGCGCTACAGCTTTGTGGCCACGACGCCTCTGTCTTCGTCCCAGATCTTCATGTACGTTCCGGAAGGTCTCGGCTACGCCCTGCAGCTCAATACCTCCGACATGATCATGTACGACATCCAACCCTATGACAACTCGGCGAGCACGGGCTATATTGCCACTGTTGCCTTAGCGTACATCCCATCGGCTGATGTGGACACACTGAGGACGATGCTTCACAACCCGATCTCGAGGCTGTATGAGCAGCAGAGCGAGACGGTCAAGACGCTGATGTCTATGATCGACCCCTCCATTCCTCTCCTGGTGGGCGAGTCAGGCTCGTCTTCCGGCAGTGGCTCATCCAGCGACGGTGGATCCGGCAGCGGCAGCGATGACGATGGAAGCGACGGTGGCTACAACCAGGCGGATGCTGGAACCAGCAGCTCAGGCACCACGAAGACCAGCGCCGTCGGCATTGGTGTCGGTGCTGTGGCCGGTGCTGCCGCGTACGGTGCGGGAATGTTCTGGGTTGCGCGTCGGTACCGCAAGAAGCGTCAACTGCATCAACGCACGCCGTCAAGTGTCGACCAGATGAGCGAGGGCCGCGGAGCTGGATCCGTCTTTGCCGCCGGGGGCCGTATGTCTCGCAACAGCCAAAACAGCCGAGGCACGGGCCGGTCGCAGATGATCAGTGCGCCTGTGATGGCGGAGAATTCGCTCGGCTGGAACTAAGCCGGAGAACCTGTCGGGTTTGCAACGAAAAGAATGGATCGTGTATTTTGTTGTTCAGTGCTAGACAGGGGAAAATATAAAGACGGAGCCACGACGAGAAGCGACGGACCCAGGCCTCTGCTTTTCCAACTGGCCCAATCTGTGGAATACCAAGCATATTGATTGATTTTCTATCATTTTCCAACTGGCACCTTCGCATGCCGCTGCGTCTTTTGGCATTTTGATTCCTGTTACCTCGCGTTTTCTTCCCTTCTTATTCCCCACACGTTTCTGCCATTTCTTTCTCTCTCTCTCTCTTTCTTTACTCTCCTTATGGTGACACAGACTGAAGCCTGCCACCGCAACCCTTCTCCCCCTTTTGTCCTGCAGGATCGTTCCGATCCCCCCCCCTCACTCTATGCTTAATGGTTGGGTGGTAGGTATCTGTGACGAGTGACGCCGTGCTATACTCTCCTACCCTGTTCTCCTACCGTCCTGTTTGATTATTATGTACAGATGTATATTGCAGTAGATCCGCGTGCGTCGCCGGCCACGGAATGAAGTTCAAATATGTGTATGTGCATTAGACTGTAAATTCCTTTAGTACTTGGTATTGAGTGTTGAGTATTTGGTAGAGAAGTGAAGTGGTCAAGTAATAACCGGCCCATCCGAATGAACCCGCCCGTCCGTACCCCGGAAGAAGTCAATGCCGACCCCCAAAGCACCGGATCAAGCCGAGGAGAGTAGAAGTGAAATCGCTAAGTGAGAAGTATATACAGTACAGAGAAGAGAAATGTAGTCCCATCCATCCATCCATCCATGCATGCATTTATCCGCAACTCCCCATTCACCCTCACCCATGCATCACCACCAACCCCCAATAACCCTCCCCTCCAGACCCCGTAACAACCAAATCTGACACGAGCCAACCACTACCTCACTCCTTCTTCTCCTTATCTCCCCACCCCAACAACCCCAACACCCCCCCGCCCGACCCCCCCCGCTCCAACCGCCTATTCTCCTTCGCCAGACGTCTCTGCTCCTTATACTCCTCCCACGAGATGGTCGCCGCGTCCGCGCCACCCGCAGCACTCTGTTCGGTATGCGCGAAGTGCGCTGCAGACGAGGGGGAGTCGTGCGCGACGCGCGGCAACGGCCGCACGGCTTCTTCGCCCGCGTAGGCGCGCAGGCCCGTGCGGAAGGTCCATTCGAGGGCTTCTTCGACGGGGGCGTCAAAGATGTAGGGCAGGAAGGGGACGACGGAGAGGCCGAGCTTTTTTGATGCTGTTAGTTTTTGTGGTTTTGATGTTGGGGTGGGCGCGGGGGTGGGGGATGTAGATATAGGGCAATGGAGGGG